>JAUJYZ010000429.1:0-26738 GCA_033675265.1 Actinostola sp. cb2023 | reverse complement strand
TCATCAGAGATTTACCCGTGGGGGGGGGGGGGAGGGTAAGTTGATTGTCACGCAATCCTCAGCTACTTTGGAAAAATAAAATTTAAAAATAAGAAAACCCTTTGTTTCGCTCACAGAAAAAAACAATTCGAGAGAATATAATTTTTTTTTCGAAAAATGATCTCCTTCGCAGAGCTCCAGGTTTTAGTTTCATTACGTAACTGCTGAATAAATTTTAAATGAATTGCGTTACTCGGAAACCGTTACTCGAGATCGATCGATGCAATTTCGGCTTCGCGACGGGCTTCCGAGTAACTTTAGTTCATGTTCACTGGTTCAGTTCTGTGCAAGATGGACCGAAAAAGATAGTTTTTTCTGTTATGTGAAGGCTGTAGATGACGAATCAAAACTCACCTTAACACAACTACACTATTTAACTTTTTGCTCTAGAATTTTTGCGAATTATAGAGTTCTAGTTTACATGAAAGCGGCAGATCTTGTAGAAATTGTAGGTTAAAACTGACATCATCCATGGCGTACGTTCGTGTTGTTGGGGGTGCAGTAGCACTAGGCTGTGGAATCTATGGATATAAATACACCAGAGATTTCTTGGATAAGAAGGTAAGAGTTTAATTACTTGCATTGAAGCTTCAATGTCATCATATAAAAATTGTATTGTTTAGATGTCTGTATGTTAGCTGTACATTCGATTCAGTTGGACATTTGAATTGTTTTAGGTCGATAAGGTCGATAGTTGATCAAACATTTACTTATATGCTTTCATCCAACCCTCTAAAAGGCTAGCAGCCACCTTGTCTAGGTCATGACGTTTACACTAAGCCGAGTCCAATGCAGTTACAGCTGATCGCTCTACTATATTCTCGACTATCTTGTACAACTACCACCATGCAGCTAGCTGCATGCATGGAGTCGAGTCGACAACGGGGTTTATAATATTAGTTACATTTCGTGATAATTATGTAATTTGATATATCTATATATTGTTTATCGGAGGTTGATTTTAGCACTATATATTAAGTTATATATATCATTTATGACATTAATTTTGTGCATTTTTATAAAGTACATTAAAATGTACTTTATAAACCAAATTAATTCTCCTTTATTCAACTTATAGAAGTTATATTGCTGTCTATGAAGGAGAATATTATTATTGCATTGCAGCCTTTGTCGACATGTAGCTCTCACAGTACCCTTCTCCTTGTGAAGGGGTGTGGGGGCAATGGCTATTTGTGCACCTTAAAACTCTGACTCATTGTCGCATGGCTATAGCATGGGGGAGTGGGGGGTGGGGTGGGGGTGGTACTCCTTTGTCCAAGTGGTAGGGGTGATCAGCGGTCGGTCTTGAAAATGACCTCTAAAAGATATGGATAAATTAAAAGAGCTGTTGCATGAAGCCATGTTGATTTTAACCCCTAAAAGGTACGACCATATATGGCAAAAAAGTGATTATGCTGATATCGTTTAATCAGTGACTGGACGACATCTTTCTTCTGTTTGTTCATGTTCAATAAAGAAAATAAATAACAATTGACCCTAAAGGGTATGGAGTGATGTTACGTAACTGACTTTTGAGTACATACAGGAAATATTTTAAACCCTAAAAGGACTGCCGATCTCCCCTACCACTTGACAAAGGGAGTATTCCCCCCCCCCCCCCCCCCCCGGGAATGCAGAACTACAATATGTCTGCAACATATGTTAAAAAGCTGACACCATTGTATACCTTTACAGGATCAGTTGGCAGTGGTTCAAGCAGCTGAGGTTGCAAGTAGGATAGGACAAACACATACACCTTTACCAAAAAGGTTAGTTGATCATTTTCAAGTCTAATCTGTCATGTACATACATATACATATACCCAACTCTATGTTTTAACTTGCTATATAGATCAGTACATATTCAACACTTGAAGGAGACAAAAGAATTTGATGTTCTAGTGATTGGTGGTGGAGCTACTGGGAGTGGCGTAGCACTAGATGCTGTAACAAGAGGTAATATATACTTCTTATTAACTGAGCGCGAGGTCTGTATGGGAAGTTATGGACCAAGTTTTTTCAAACAACCTTATGGCCCAAGCGCGTAGTGTGCGGGCCATAAAAATTGGGGGGAAACAAAGATCCATAACTTCCCGTACGGACCGAGCAAGCGAGGTTAATAAGATATTTATTATATAGCTTTTCCTTACTTTTCTGTTTTCAGCGGGCCGTACAGCTGTAACTTCCCATGATTGACCAATAAGAGCATGCGTAGTGCGCTATATAAATAAGTAAGAGATAAATACCGAGAACGGAGGCAATAAGCCATATAAATGCCGAGGGCCATAGGCCCGAGGGATTTATAGGCTTATTGCCGACGTTCGAGGTATTTATCTGACTTAGTTTAATTTGACAAGGTTTTCGCACGAAGCAATCTGAGGCATTTTTTGGAGTGTTATTTAGCATGAATACTATATGAATAGCATGAAGAATAGCATTTCAGTGCTCATTATGAATTCACCGGGATGTATTCATATACAACCCAGGGCTGTATATGGATACATCCCGGTGAATTCATAATGAGCAATTCAATTCAATTCTATTGTTCAACCGGTCAATACCGGAGATAAAGCCCTATGAATAACAAAGAAAACCGTGTCAAATTTAAACTAATTGTCAATACTTACCTTCCAAAACATATCCCTACACTTTGTAAAATTCCTGTCTGTTAGTCTATTTGTCTGTGTTTTTGACTCTGTTTCATGGTTTGATTTCCTGCGGCCTGCATGTCTGTCCATAAAGTTATTAATGTATTTACATGTATATTTCTGTCTGTCTGTCCATTGGCCTATAAGAACCACAATGTGTCTAGATTTTGTAGTTTGAGAATTATTAACAGGAAATAATCCTTTACTTCAGGCCTGACAACAGCACTCGTTGAAAGAGATGACTACTCTGCAGGAACAAGCAGTAGGAGCACTAAGCTTATACATGGGGGAGTACGCTACCTTCAAAATGCCATCATGAAGTTGGACAGAGAGCAGGTATTGATTAAACTATGTACAGTATTTACACGGACTAGCACTGCATTGGTAACTAACAGTCTTAAGGCTGTGTCACACGTATCAATTTCTCATGCAACTTGCATTCCGAAAAAGATTATTGCAGGTTGTAGGGTTCTCTCCAAGGTGCGATTTTGCGAGAATTTTCCAAGAATAAATAAAAATCACAAAAAGAATTATAGAAAGCAAAAAATTATCACTGTTTACTGATTGGGAAACATTTTCTTGCGTTCATCGATCCAGACAATCTATTGATCATTGATAATCCGCCATTTACTAGTACAGCGGTGTGTATAGTCTGATGCATGCGTGAGATACTTAGGTCTTCGTGGATCATTCACGTGTGATATCAATGAACCATGTCAAAACAAGGTTCAATTACTCCCTTTACTAGGTTTTTCGAATAACAAAAAACTAACAACGACGTATGTCAAGAGGATCAAAACCCAATCACTTCAGGCGAATCTGATAAAGATCCAGAAAAGAAACATTCTTTGAAATTCCAAAAGAAATGGCTATGCTAAACTCATGGTTGGAATACGATTCTGAGAACATTGCTCAGCATGTAAAAAAGCGAAATTGGAAAATATATTCACTGTCAGTTCCAAAAACTTTAAAACAACTAGTCTTGATCGTCACAAGTCACTTCAAGACAGCATAAAAATGCAAACCAAGCATCTCTTGGAAATAAGAACATGTGAGTCGCTATGGAAAAAGCAGACAGCGAAGAGGAACTTGCTATCACAGTGTGTGTTTGTAAATTAAGTAGGAAATCATGTTGAATTTCAAAAACTATGTAGTCTACTAATAAAAAATTCTAGTCACATTTTTCAAAAAAATCTCACTTTTTGGATATTGGGGGGATTTTCTCTCTCAATACTTTTGAAACCTGGAGAGAACCCTGAGGTTGCAAGACACCATGTCACACATACAATTTCTGTTGGAACTTGTCTCACGCACAAACAAATTTCAAGTTGCACGCATAATCGTGAAACCGTCATTTCCACTTTTTTTCTGGGAAAATATTGTAAACTTTAGAAGCTCGTTCTACTTTTTGTGCACAACAACAACAACAACAACAAAAAAAACTAGTCACACACTTTAGGGTATGGTATGTTACACGTAAAAAATGCTCAAGATTGCAACCTGCAACAATTTTTTTCATGAGAAGTTGCACAAGAAAATGTTACGTGTAACAGCACCTTTACATAATTATTATTATTATTATTATTATTATAATTATTATTATTATTACATTGGTTTTATTTTGTGTTAATCATCAGTACAAACTTGTCAAAGAAGCCCTCCATGAACGAGCAAACTTACTGGCTATTGCTCCCCACTTATCTTCGTCACTGCCAATAATGTTACCTGTCTACAAGTATGTATACATATGTGTATTTAGTTGAGATATATAAAAACATGTCCTTTGGTGGAAGCTTTGATAATGGAAACCCCCTTCTTGATACCAACATGTAAGGATGACTTGGTTCAACTGGTATGTTTGATCAGCAAGGTTTCCATTCATGAAATAGAGACCTTACATCACGTCTCCTGATAAGTTACCAGTATATGTACCCATTTGTATGGGTAGACCCGTCCAAACGGCTAACTTTACCTGGTAAAATCAAATGGTATCATCAAATATGTTTTCTCCTTACTTGTACCATAGAAATGAAGTATAAACTGATCAGTTATAATGCCTAGATGCGCACATATATATGTCCCTATAGTTTGCATTTGAACAGTGGATGATTGGTCCACTTCCAAATTAGAAAATGTTAATGGTTTTGCATCATTATTACATATACACTGTACAATGTACGTACTATATACAATATGAGCGGCCGATCTGTATGGGATTTACAAACTCGAGCCGCAGGCGAGAGTTTGTAAATCCCATACAGATTGGACGTGAATATTGTATAGTACTTATCGAATCCAACGATGTATACATGTAGGTGGATGTTTTACTATAATTTTGATGATAGGAAGCAGTTTGGCCGAGAAAATTGAACTTAAAGTTGAATGCAAATGAGGACGAATCTGTATCCGATTTACAGATGTCCTTCACGGTAGTGATTTCTATTGTATTTAACTCATTAATTGAATTCATGAATTCGATAAATGTATATATTGTATCGTTATACCTAGATGGTGGCAAGTGCCATATTTCTGGGCTGGCATCAAGATGTATGACTTGGTGTCAGGAAAGCAGATTTTAAAAAGTAGCTATATGGTAGGAAAAGCAAAAGCCTTGGAGCTTTTCCCCATGCTGAAGAAGGATAAGCTTTGTGGTGCTATCATATACTATGATGGTAAGTGTGCTGCTGAATCTAGCAGTTAGTAGAGAGCTTAAGCAGCAGACATTCTTGTCAACGCAGAAGGCACATGCACTGACAAATAATGCTAAAAACGACCGTTGACATCCGTGATGGCAATCTACGATGGCATTTCACCTGTTTTCACCTTGTAAATGTAGATTGCCGTCACGGACGTCACCAGTTGTTTTGAACATTATTTGTCAGTGAGCGCCATGCCATCTGCATTGACAAAAACTGCTGCTGAGTCCCAGACGGGGTTTGAATCCATGATCTCCTGGATACTACTAGGCAGACACTAACTAAGACACTGGGAACTCATTGTGTTGTTAAGTGAAGTATCAGATGCTTCTATAGTGATAGTTTACCTTATTCTTCCATGATTGAAGGAAGTTTAGAAATGTGTTCTTAATGAGCATAAAATTTGGCCAACTTTATCTTTGATTTTCTCCAAGAATTATTAATGGATTGAGAAGCTATATTGAACAATAAGTTGAAATAATTATTTCTCTGATTTCCAAACACCCTCGGCTCCACCTCTTTCTTTTTCAACCCACTTCTCAGTGTTTGGAAATGAGAGGAAGAACTCTTTCTCATGTTTAAATATGACATAAAACTTTGTTAGGTCAACATAATGATGCCCGTATGAATCTAGCAATAGCATTGACTGCTGTCAGACATGGCGCAGCTGCTGTGAATCACTCTGAAGTATTATCACTCCTGAAGAAAACAGTACAAACAGGTGAGACAATAATACTGGTAGAAATATAACTAGCTGATTAAATGATTACCATCACCAGGCCCTGCAGAGGGGGGGGTGGGGGGGGGGGGGGGGGGGGGGCGGGGGGGGGGGGGGGGGATGGCTATAGCCCCACCACTTTTTTTGTCCACAGGTAGTAAAATTTTTAAGGACATTTTTTTAAATGGTATCGTCATTGCGACCCTTGTACGGAAGAAACATTTAGCCCCACCACTTTTAAAACTTGCTCTGCATGCCCTGTTCACACCCTATATCAGTAAGCCCAAAAAGAAATGGGGTGTTTGCAAGATTTCTGCTAAAATATAATAAATAAAGATGTAGATAAAGGCAATATTACACAATGAAGTTGCATTGTTTTAGCTGCAGTGTTGCCAGGGTTCGTCCACAGAAATCCATTGGTTTATTCCATGGCTGCTTGGATATACAATTTACTATGGTTTTATAAGTGATTGATATAAAGAAATCTGTTTCTGTGTCTAACAGAGGATGGTGGTACCAAGGAAGTAGTATGTGGTGCACATGTTCGAGATAATCTCACCAACGAAGAGTTTGATATCCATGCCAAGTGTGTAGTGAATGCTACTGGACCATTTTCTGACAGCATTAGATTAATGGATAGACCAGACACACCCAAAATCTGTCAACCTAGTTCTGGAATTCACATAGTTTTACCATCGTATTACAGGTAAGCCCAGGTTTCCTATCAGCAGGTGTTGTTCATGTCATCAACTCAGTATGATACATGTACAGTCATTTGCAAAAATTCTTGCCACTACGAAATATCAATATATCAATATATTGGGTGCATTATGGGTAATTAAATATCGAAAATTCCCTAAAGCGGGCTAACGCCAGCAAAGTGGTTTATTTGTATGGTTTATTTTAGTCTGGTTGTGTTGTTTGTTATTTTGCTTCATTATAATAAGAAAAACTCAAAAGGTATTATTTGATTACCCATAATGCACCCGATTATTATATATCGTGGCGGCCAGATTTTTTGCTGACTGTCACCTCTTATATATGTACCTTGTAGTGGTTTTATCCCTGGTCTCAAAAGGGATCAAGTTTAATGGCTACTTCACCCTTGACGTAATCCCTCTCAGTCAAAACACCCTAACCACATGTAACTCATCCAAGAATCCTGTTTCCACTGATAAAATGCTGGCGTAAAGTAATGCTATGTACAGTGGCTTATAAACTTTGGTTTTCACTCACCAATAGAGAGAGTGAATTTGGTATGACCTAGAGAAGGAAGGAATTCCTGCTGAGACACTATAATATAATAATAAAATAATAATAATAAATAACTTTATTTAATGAGGTTTATAAACACATTACAGTCAAAGACTGATAAACTTGTGGACCACCCTATTAAATATACAATAAATATACACTAAAAGCAAAGTTTCCCAGTCATAATAAATTGGATGCAGTGCAAGCAATGAGACTGGCTTGCAGGATTAGAGCCTAAGATCTTTTTTCAGATGTAGAACTGTGAATGTACCAAGCCAATCAGAAACAATGGATAATTATTAGTCTGGTTTGATCTAATTATATAAAAAACCAGTGAGCGCTGGAGTTGTGTTGTTTTGTCATTGTAATGCTTTGGATGTTTGTTCTTGTTTGTTCATTCATTCGTTTGTTTGAGGGAGCTTAAATAAAGTTGTTGTTGTTGTTGTTGACTGTTTATTGTTGTTGACTGTTTATTGTTTTCACACTCCTGTTTTCTCAGTCCAAAGAATATGGGTTTATTGGACCCAGCTACTAGTGATGGGAGAGTCATATTCTTCTTACCGTGGGAGGGTGAGTAATTGTTTGGCCTGTTCTTAGATGTATCTTTTGAATGTTCTGTTTGAAAACTCTGTACAATGTATGTGTTAATTTGTTGTACAATAGGTCGTGCCATAGCAGGCACTACAGACACTCCTACAAATATTAGTTATGAGCCAGAACCCCAAGAGGTTGAAATTCAGTTTATACTTGGTGAAATCAAGCACTATTTGAGCGATGAAGTGAACGGTAAGAATTCCAGTTTCATGATATTTTTTGTCATCATCATCAGTATAATATAATAGCTGATATTGAAGTTACACTCCAATGACTCTGAACAATGGTTTTAAAGTCGAGGCTATCGGGTCAGTACAAAAACTTGACCCGATAACTAGCCTTGACTTGAAACCTTTGTTCAGAGTCATTGGAGTGTAACTTCAATATCAGCTAATAATTGATCAGCATCACTACTGCACTACCATCAATCATCATCATCATAGTGTGACTTATCATCATCATATAGAAATATAGGGAAAGGTGATTATAGTGGCTATAATGTACCCATCAAAACTCTTTTGAACGTTGGTCTGATAAAGTACTACTACTACTCTTGATAGGCCCAAACGGAGAAAAGAAAAAAAAATGTGTGATCCCAATGGGATTGTAGCTCATGGCATCTTACCACCGATGCCCTACCAGCTGAGCTACAATGTCGTCGTCGTCGTTGTCCGGCGTCGTTGTCGTCGTCCAATTGACGCCCATATATGAAACTCCAGGTAGAAATGAGAATGCCCTACTCTATTTTCTCAGTTCGTCGCGGCGATGTGCTTGCTGCATGGAGTGGTATTCGTCCTCTTGTCCGTGACCCTAAAAACAAAAACACTGCCACGATCGCACGTAATCACGTGATTGACGTCGTTGACAGTAAAAAAAAACAAAAAAAAAGAAAAAAAAAAAAAAAAAAAAAAAAACAAAAAAAAAAAAAATCACCTAGTAAACCATTGCTGGCGGTAATAATCCCATTTTAATAGGCTCATTGTTTAGTGTGGTTAAGGACAGTAACAATGTTTACTGTTTTGCGTACTGTTGCATTGTCTTGGCTAGTTAAGGAATGGTCAATGGCTTAGCATAAGTTAATCGTAGCTTCTGGATTACACATGGATGGATAGATGGTGAGATGGATGGATGGAATGGATGGATGGATGGATGGAGTGTTATGAGCTGATGGTGGATGGATGGATGGATGGATGGATTGGATGCATGGATGGATGGATGGATGGATGAGATGGATGCAGATGCCATGGATGGATGGCATGGATTTTTAGATTGATGCATGGGATTGCAATGACCACTGCTATTTATAACTTACCCAAGAGGATTCACACGCCTCAAAAACTGTTTAGTTTCAATGATCAAATATATTGTTACCGTTAAAGTCCGAAAATAGCGAACCCCCGAAAAGTAACAGTAAAAAAATGATGCTTGCTAACAAAATCCCGAAAGTAACGATCCCGAAAGTAGCGATCCTCCTTCTAGAGCGATGATTAGATTAAGATGACGAACAGCACTAGCCGTAAACAAGCATAGTAAAGAGCCAGAACATTTTTTAAAAAAAAAGCTAAACACATAAACCAAACTGCTAACAAAAGCCCTATAATCATAATATCTGAATACGTTCTAGATCCTACAGTGAATATTCGTTGTTTCAGTTTAAATACCGTACATCGATGTCGTTTAAGTACACGGTATGGCTCCTAAAAGTTAACGATTTTAGCACCCGAAAGTAGCGACCACCCGAAAGTAGCGACCCCCCAAAAGTAACCAGTTACCTAAGGTTGCTAAATCCGAAAGTAACGCCCTCGCTACTTCGGAACTTTTACGGTATGTAATGGGAGCCGTTACCTATGTCTGGTATCCCACAATCCCCGGGGGAATGCGATCCACCTCGTGTTCAATGGCGGACTTCTTAGTAGTGTTTATTACTCGGCCCCCTGATTAAAAGTCTATTTCTTATCAGTTCTCCTTCCCCTGATATACTACATTTGGCAACTTCTTTTACACAACGTTGGACTTACAGTATGGCGGTTTACAACCCAAAGCTTTCTCCCATCATTCAAAGGCTGCAAATTTTACTCCTGTGAGAGAGCGGAGGCGAAGTCAATAGCCAGCTTCTGTGGCCAAATCTGCAAATTACAGCGCGTTTTTGTGAGTTTGCAGTCAATTTGTTAGATTATGTTGAGAGGTCGTGTGTGGTAGTTGAATAAACGACGCGATCCATTCAAAAACAACTACTCACAGTTGGTTTGGAAAACTCACTTTTGCAAAAAGCGAACATATAGATCTCGCCCATGTCCATGGAGCAAGCCACAGCCGGTTGAGAGGATATACACAGAAAAGAGAAAAAAAAAAAAAAAAAAAACAACTCCGTGGTGGAGCGGAGAGGTTCAATTCAGTTAGATCACAATCAACTACAACGCCGCCTGAAAAGAAAAACATTGACAATGACTGCACATATCAGGTCCCATTGTCAGTCCAGCCTTGCTACGTTGTGGTGCCGAAACATCTTCAGATTAAATTGCCCGGAACTGGCAACATATCCGAAGGTCTGCCAAGTCTAGAGCAGCGAAAGGAAAAAGGTGGCTTTCAGAAAGTCACACCATCCTGTTCAACTGGCCCAGTGTCTAAGGATCGCGTTCTTGATAACCTGTCTCATGAATCATAATAATACTCACCCTCATCACTCAGCCTATACGTTTCAGACTCTCTGTTGATGGTCACAGCTTGTCGAAATGGAAGTTGACCACAGGCTCCTCAGTCAGTTTGATTTCAAATTGTCATTCAACAGTTGCAAGCTTGCAAGCCACAAGCTCCGCACCGACACTGGTGAGACGAGATGACAACACTCACCCAAAGTTGTTCAATCCACGTCCGGTTCCTACTCTATGAGGGACGAAGTTGACACAGAACTACAGACGTCTCCCAGCTTCAGGAAATCATTAGAGTCAGTGCAGTATTTCGGACTTCCATGCCAGTCAGCACCCATAGTACCATGCAAACATGTCGCCTAACATCGTCGCGATAAGGCTAGACATTTGCCATATGTAGACGCATCTACAAGTCAACTGTCAACCATTCACCACACCCACAGTTAGATGCCTCAGCCCAAGCTTTCCTTACAAGTAGTCCTTGATCTAGAGAATGCTAGAATAGTACACAAAACCGATTAAGGGCCCATCGAGCGAAGACTCTCCAGCCGAGACGATCTGCTGTTCAATACACCCACTTCTCCTTTTAGGATATCGCCTCTTCGCCTGTCATAATATATAACTTTTCAGCCATAGTCAAGAAGATAACTATGAGTTCATAGGTTTCAAAGATAAATCATTTCCTGCTTACACAACGATGCCGATATACCTGGTGACCGCGCTAAGTACTGATACAAGAGCACTTGTCATAACCTTGAGCCCTTGCTACTTGAGACGATTGTACTGATGCAGGAGCCTAACGACCCTTAAAAAGGAACACGTGCAGAGTATTTATGAGCACCACGAAAGTATACGTACTGCGCCGATATCGAATCGACTCCAATGCAAAAAAAGCTTGAGTGCTATACGCTACAGGCACAGCACCCACCCAATGATATCTGAACTAAGTCGAGGGCCCTACATGTTGTATTGGGACTCTATCGAACTATTATAAAGGTAGGATTTCTCCCCAATAAACCTGTCAACTGAACTAGAATACCCCATGCCATAGCTAGCCTGCCTCGCAGCCAAGTGAATAGACAGATTTCAATGGAACAGCAACAAGCCCCTTGAAGAGATCAAAACAATTAATGTTTGGCCATCTGATCCGATCTGTATACACTTGGCATCTTCAAAGCAAGTCAATACTTGACACATACGTAAACCCCCCATGGCTTAGGTGCATTAATTCTCAATGCTGATTGATTCTAAAGGCCAATCAGCTCTGCTGCCTCAGAGAACATTTGTCAACTGTAGAGTACGCAATATTCTCAATTTGGAGGAAAGATGCACGCATTGTTCAGTTAAGCTTGTCCGGTTAGCCGTGTAAAGAAATTCATGTTGTGCTACCTCTATGCGCCGAAAAACAAAAACACTCTATGGCCACACTGCCATCTCATTATCAACAATAGATCACAAGCCACTTGGAAACTATCTTCTTAAAGTGAGCACCAAAAGTAACATTCCAACTGTTAAGGCCTCACTGGAATTTAACATATTCAGCCTATAATATATGCCTTCGTCAAAGGTATGAAGTCAGGCAGATACAGCTGGACAATAGCTGATGCTCTCAGCCGCCTCCAGTGAGTAAAGACACCACACAAGTGTCCCTTCCGTTCCTGCCCAAGCAAGGTTCCACTTCTGCATGTACACCATATGGAGCTTATTGACGACATGACGCCTCATGTAACCTCAACTCAGAAAAAAGGGCTTGCCTACCAGCACAAAGAACCTCTACCAAGGTCTTAATCCCAGGAGTTAACACAGTTTTTAATCAGGCCAAACCAGATTGAGGACTTAGACTATGTTACGTCCATTACTTCCTGCAAGAGAACTGAACTATAAGCCCGCTCGCGACACCACGCATGCCCAACTTTTCTTTGACCAACGTTGCCGTTTTGCAACCACAGGTTTCTTATCTGGGACGGCTGCCACACGATGCAACGTTGCGCGCCCAACGGTTGCAGAAGTAGAACTCACGCATCTACTTACTAGCAACTGCCATGCCGCGAAACTTGCAAGGAAAAGCTAGTAGAGCCCACCGTGTGTCATGGAGCCTTCATGTCTTAGAAAAAGGCCCAGCATTCTCCTTGCAAACCGAGGATGTTATTCCAGTCGCTCTTAAGTCACATGTTAGCCTCGACATGATTCTCAATGGGACACACCTCCTCCCTCTCCCCACATAGGGATCATGAAGATGAAAATCTTTCAACACGTCATACACGTTTACACTGCCTCGAACTGCCGACCAAGACATCTCGAGCACGTACATGCCACCACTCACCCCTGGATGTTTCCTCAGCAGCCCTTGCGACCAAGTACGGCAATACACATATCGATTATCGCTAAGCGAACCAATTCATGTTGATGCCCACTCTAAGGAGGATTGTATGCCACATGTCAACAAAGCCTCACACCAACTATTGAAAACTAATGCAGAACTTTGACCCAACACATGTTACCGAGACACTGTTGATCTCTGACAATGGAATACGAGCTCACCAGCAGCAGTATTTTGAACAGACCCCTTTAATATGATCACAGTTGATTACTGGCTACAAGTACAGAGACACACAACAGTCCTCTCATGCAGAACCACATTCAGCAGCGGTGAACACCAACTCTAAAACGTACATACATGTATCACGATACCCTGCAACGTGTTGAAACTGACTTGGGCCGATATATGTTCTATTCATCTTTACGAGAACAGTTCTAACAACAACTGATAATCACGCAGAATTATTCTATCTAATCACAAGCAAACCAGCCCGCACAACTCTTTGACCAGGTCCGTACAAGCCGCCCAGCCAAATCAAGATACATTGCCAGACTTATAAGATTTAGTATACTATTAGGAACATGTGACACATTTAGAAGAGGGTGAGAAATGTTATTGAGAAAGGCGGCTCATGTGGCCCCCCCCCCATCGGTATTTACCATAACCCCCGGTCGCGGAACTCAGATACTTAGAGAACTCATTCGAGTTCATGAGCGCGACTTAACTTGTAGTTCTGATTTTATATACTCGCGCTCATTAAAAGTTGATCTTATCAGTTCTCCTTGCTTGAAATCATAATACATATATTATTCTCCCTAAACGTCCGCCATCCTCATAACGTCGCATAGCTACAAAAAATTAAAAACCAATTATGAAACTTGCTTTTTTCCCATAATTATCATATTTCATTCAAACAAACACTCTATAAGCTCCTCAAAGGAAGTTGAATAATCAACTTTAGCCCGCTGGAATCAATTAGAATATACAGTCTGGACGTTTTGAATTGTGGAGTCTCTTGATAAATTCAAAGTGAACACTGCATTGGGTGTTACATGATACTGCCAGGCTACCAGAAAGATAGCAATGGTTGTTTTGCTGTACAGCTGTCTTGAGAAAACTGACACGATAGCGAGCATGGGCAGGCCAACTGAACTTGAACGAACTCCGCTGTCAAGGCTTATTGAGAACACTTAACACTGCGGAGTAGCTGGTGGAGTGTCCCCCCCCCAAGACCTGCTGCAAAGACTTTGCTTCTTATTTCGGCTGACACACAAATTGCCATAATAATGGATCTTGGGGAATAAGTGTCTCTCCCAACATATCCCTTGTATAATGACAGATTTATTAGCAGCCCCCTGTAAGTGAAAAGGGAGACAACCTTTATCATGCGGCCACTTTAATCTGTCCTATTGGTCTCTTTTTATGCCTTTGACTATTTTGTAGTCTCGTGTGCTTACTGACTAGTCCGAGGAAGTAAAAGCCGTAATAAATAAATAAATAAAAGTTTGCGCCATGGCCGGAGCCCCATGTAGTTACCAGTTTAGCCCTACAACTACAACAATTGCCATTCGGTTTGGGTGACCAAAGTAATCGACCGACTATTGCTATAAGTATAATATTTCCCACAACATTTAACTACAGATTTAATACTAGATAAAACTATAAGCGAAAGGTTGAGGTGTGTGCTTGATGGTAAACTGACGGTTCTAAAACGCTGTATAATAAAATTTGCGTTCGAAACGACCGTTTTCAAGTTTCTAAACTGTCGTTAATTGTCTGCAGTGTGACTACCCTGTCTGGACCAGTTCTGACAGATACTAAGTAAAGACTCAATGCACCCCTGGCTTTATAGGCCCCTCTAAGGCCTGCTCTATACATTTAGGCCTTCCCGATTTGAATAGTATGGTAAGACCATGATGACATTGAATCATAATTGACTATTTATACCTTTATAATATACAGTGTAACTGAAATCACTTCCTTCTAAAGAAACTGTATTGATATGCCTTACCTCTGCATTGGTCCCTCTTCCGAAGAGACTTCACCAGATTCCATGTCATCCACATCACAAACCCTGCCAATACATAAATAAACATGTTATCAATGCTATTCAGACTATAGTACATGACCCAGCTAACACACTTGTAACGGCTTACTGTCTTTACATCAACTATAATACCAATGCCTATTAGTACATGACCCAGGACCTACACCACCCCATGCTAAAGGTACGTAGTCGTACATCACATATATCAATGTATTAGAACATGACCCAGTATACACCACTTGTAACAAGGGTAATGTCTTACATCAATATTATCAATGCCTATTAGTACATGACCAGTGAACACCACGTGTAACATGCCGTAATGTCTTACATCAACTATATCAATGGTATTAGTACACAATTGACCAGTAACACCACTAGCCTAACAGGTACATGTACTTACATCAATATATCAATGATATTAGTACATGAACAGCTAACACCACTTGTAACAGGGTACGTTCTATACTTATTTTTTTTTTTTTCTCTTTCTCTTTTTTTTTTTTTTTTTTTTTTTTTTTTTTTTTTAACTTTGTTTTTTTTTCCATCAATATAATAACAATGTATTAGTACATAGACCAGCTCAACCACCACTTGACACAGGTACTAGTACTCTTACATCCAATATATCAATGTAATTAGTACATGACCTCAGTACACACCACTCTGTAACAGGTACTGTCTAAATCCAAAAAAAATATATCAATGTAATTCAGTACATCGCACCAGTAACACCACTTTTTGTAACCAGGCCCCAGCTACATGTTCTTACATCAATATATCACAATGGAATTAGTACATAGACCCAGTAACACCACTTCGTAACATGGTACTGTGCTTACATCAAATATAATCAATGCATGTAGTACATGACCCAGTAACACCATTTGTAACACCGGTCACTGTCGTCTACATCAATATATCAATCAGGTGAACCAGCCCTCTTTGAAATCTAAATTCAAGTTAAGATCTACAATTTTATTTCACTTCAGATAACTTATAGTTATATTAAATATGTTAATGATAGCCCTGACACACAGCAAACAATACAGCCTTTATTAATGATTTTACACTATAGCATATTCATGTAGCAAGTTATAGTTCAATACACTTACCATCAGAGTTCCCAACCAAACCCAACCCAATGACCTTCATATACCTCTTGAACTTTGGCTTGAATTATGTCATTGAAATGTCGCCAGCAAATCAATATTATCAGATGCTTATTATATATTAGCACAGCTTGCAATCACTATCATTACTCTCAGCTAAAACTATATTGATTCCTCACAGCGGACGGTGCATGATTTGCTTCAAAAAAAGAAAATGTAACAGCATAACATCACCAAGTTAACAGCCACCCGCTTTACATAATAGCAAGTACAGCACTGCACATAGTAAGCTACAGCCCCATGCATAGCAAGCTACAGCATGCATAGCAAGTAACAGCCATGCATAGCCAAGTACAGCCATGCATACTAAGGACAGCATGCATAACAATGTACAGCCATACATAGATACGCACAGTACCAGCATACATAGCAATCTTAACAGCGCATGCATACCATATTTTCTACTAATTAAATCTTGTATAGCAACGGTGTAAGAGCATTAGCAAGTTATATGTAATGCGCGTTTTTCAAGAATTAAATTATATTACTATATTAAGTATAGGAAGGAAAAAAAACCACCTATGCAACAAGTAAGCAGGCATAGCCTAGTACAGCATAAAAAACATATACAAGTACAGCATGCCATAGCACAGATTACAGCATCCATAGCTAAGTACAGCATACATAAGCAATACAGTATCATGATAAGTCCATGTGTATGATAGCAAGCATACAGCCATGCATACCAAATACAGCATACATCTAGCAAGTCCATCATGCTAGATCAATTACAGCAATACATATACAATACAAGTACAGCAATAGCAAGTACGCAGGCTACCCAGTCGCTACTATCAGCAATGTAGCAGCATGCCATTAGCAACGAATACAGCATGCATCAAGCCAAATACATTAGCAGTACCATAGTACACGCATACAGTATAAGAGACAGTATTCATTAGCCAAGTACGCATTGCCCCATACCAAGTACAAGCATACATTTATAGCATAGTACAGCCATGCCATAGCACGCTTACAGCATTCCATAGTAAGCTAGCAGCAGGGCATAGAGCAAGTACAGCATTCATAGCAATTACAGCATGCATAGGCATATACGCATGCATAGTATTGTAATAATGCATACCAAGTACAAGCATCCATATAGCAAGTACATATCATAGTAAGTACATTATGCATACACATTACGCCTACATAAGCAGTACAGCCTGCCATAATTAAGTTAAGAGCATGGCCTACCAGATTACAGCATGCATACCAAGACAACTACCAGCATACATACGCAAGTACAGCTATGCCATAGACCAAAGTACATGCATGATGTCAGACCAGTAGTCAAGCACAGCATACCAATAGACACCCACATAAGGTAACAATACAGCATTCGAGCAAGTACAGCATGCATAGCAAGTACCCAGCAGCATAGTAGGTACATCATGCATAGCAATTACCACCTATTGCATTAGTAACAGCATAACTTGACATAGCAGTATTCTGCTAGTAAGACAGTATGGCATAGCAAGCTACAGCCATGCATACCAAGGAACATGCATGAACATAAGCATAGTCACAGCATGCATAGAAACGTAACAGCATGAACATAGTAGGTACAGCATGCATAGCCAAGCTACAGTCTATGCATAGTAGGTACGTAATGCATAGCAAGTACATCATGCCCATACCAACGTCTACAGCATACATATCGCAATGTTAACAAGCAATGCATAGCAAGCTACAGCATGCATAGTAGGAACAGATGCAGCAGCAAGTACAGCATGCCATTACAGTACAAGCTACATAACAATCCAGCATGCGATAGTACAGTAACAGCAAGGCCCATAGCAAGCTACAGCCATGCAATAAGTAAGCCACAAGCCTGCCATAGCAAGTACAGCATGCCCATAGACTAAGTACAGAATACATAGCAAGTACCAGCATCGCCATAGCAAGACTACAGCACGCATACGCTAGAGCCCTACAGCACATAGCCCATAGCAAAGTAACAGCTACTGCCATAAGCTCAGTACAGCATGACATAGCCAACCAAGCCTACAGCATTCATAGCAAGTACAGCCATACATAGCAGAGTACCGCCCAGTGCATAGCAAGTACAATGCAGGCTAGTAAGTACAGCCATAGCATAGACAAGCTACTAGCATGCATAAGCAGTTAGCAGCATGCCCATAGCCTACATGTATAAGTACCTAGCATGGTACGAACAACGTACCTCTCTGTTAAAGAATATAGTTAGAGCTCCAGGTTGGCCAACTACTGTCGCTCTGTTCTTTTTTTTTTTTTTCTTTTTTTTTTTTTTTTTTTTTTTTTTTTTCTTTCTAGGCCATGTATCACTGATACTTTCACCATTTTATCTTGTAAGCTCTTTAAGCTAACATGATACAGGTTTCCTCCTTCCAGCCATCAATCGTTTTTCTAAAAACAGAAGAATTAAAAAAATAGTACAATTATTAGGCTAGCGGATCTAAACAAATAAATTATGTCTAATCGCGTTTTGCTAGTTTGAGAGAAAAGTACTTATGCAGTGACGCTGTTGGTGTGATAATATAAGAAAAAAACTTCAATCGTCGTTCACACAAGTAACTTATATTCGGACGACCACATCAAGTTTAGTAAATCTAGAGCGCCTCTGCAGGATTACAATCACGTGCCGGTGATATACCTGACTGGACAAAAAAAAGTCTGGCCAACGATTAATTAGTCGGTTTTAATTCCCCCATTAGGCTTCACAGTGCCGAAACCCGACTCTAATTTAATGCAGGCGTATCTTCTTACTTCTTCTTTCGATATTTCTCTTAAGACCCCAGAACGCATTTATTAGCACGCAACCAGTTTTAAACTACCGCGCATGCGCCCTGCTTGGGTTTCTACAGCAAATGAGCCTGCTAAAGCCTCAACCCGGCAGCTAAGATAATCACCGAAGGCTATAACAACCATGATTTATCAGATAACGAGACTCGGTCGAGTCTGAATTCACCAAATTATGCTCGTCTTGTTTTTTTTTTTTTTTCAAAATAACCAACCAATCAATATCATTAGAGATAGTGAGGTTTTATCAATCCCAGTACTTTAGTATACTGCCCAAAGCCGGTTTTATGAGTGTCTTCAGAAGTTAGAACGAAGTTGAGTTGATACACGCAGCCGGCGGTGAAGAAGAATGAGAACATGTTGTAAGGTTTTTCGAGCCGACCAGCTTGTATAGTGTATTCATGTATTACGGTCGTTGTATTTGTCGATGGATATGTATTTATGGTAACCTGTTTTTTCCTTCTTTTTCTTTTCCTTTTTCTTTTTATTTTTTTTGTTCTCTCCTTTTTTTTTTTTCTCCCCCCCTCCCCTTGTCACACCAATAGATATCTATATCATTGTCATTCATGATGCGTGCGTTTGGCTACGTGCAGCTACGAAATTGCAAGGGAAAGCAAGTTCTCTCGAGTGACTCGATTATTAATCGCACTATTAATAAGATACTTATCTTATATTTAGTTTCCAAATAGCGTATACCTTCCTTAAGGATTAGTATTGTAGAAGCGTTCGTTATCTCGATCACGTCCTGAATGTTGTCATCGGCAATCTTGTCATGTATTTCCGAGTTAAGACGCCACGGTTTAACTACTTCTTGATGATTGTGTTCAGTAGTATCTAGAAAAAGCTATGCTTGTGCTGGGCGATTTTTCTGATCCCTATTGCTACACTTCAAAGACTTTATATCGATCATTTCTAAAACCTAGTCGCGTTAACTGGGAAGGTTACCATTGCCCCCATACGATGTCTCTGACGACATTAGTCATACGGCCGGCAGGGAGCTCTTTTAGCACGAGCTTTTATAGCCTATGAGCACAATATTTCATTGACACATGGATAGAAACACATGGATTATGGTCGAGAACCAAGTTAGATGTCAGTCGCGCATTTACCCGATCGCAGACATGCAGCACTGTCTGATTTAAGAAGCCCGACTTAAACGTCAATACAAGAGCGTCTATGTTCATTATTTGAAGAATCTTTACATAGGCATAATCAGCTCACTGACAGCTAAAGAAATCTGTTTGAAATGATATTTTCCCAACCTCACAGCTTGCATGGTCTATGCTTTCTCAATCAACGTCTATCCATCAGTTGTTCATTGCCAGTTAGCCACGAGTCTCAGACTTCCCATAAAAGCGGATCTTTAGGCTCCGAGTTCCATTCGTTCATTCAAGCGATTATTCTATTGCGCCATAGTGAACTGTACAACTGCAAATTAAAGGTGCCTATCCATGTTTTTAATAATCCCTTCTTTGTAGCCTCGCCAAGTCTTTTTATATTTACACATTGTACTAGGAAACATATGTTTTTGGCTGTAAGATCATTATTATACTATTATAACAATTGATTGAATTTCCATGCAATGAGTGTAATGCAATAACTCACTGACACTTCAGGGGAATAATATTATTATTTTATTAATATATATAACACACAAGTGCAACTAGCCTAGCCAAATACCATAAGATCCTCTATCCTCCCTTCCCTCTCCCCCTTTATTCCAAAAGGATACGTAAGTACTGTAATGTGTCAGGAATATAACAGTACTGTAATGACATACAGCCAGTCTGATAGAGTACGGTTGATGTACATGATTGCTACAATATCTCTAAAAGTTTTAAGTTCATACACGTATTGTCACTATACCATGAATTATCACAATTTTATTATATTACAATAAAGTGACATTTTAATTATGAAAACCATTGCACCATAATTGGCTATATATAACAGGAGGACATCCTCTTGTTTTCCGCCAAAATCTTCTTGTAATAAGCCCACACCCTAGCTTGAACAATATAAAAATTATAAATATCGCGCCCCTGGAGGACGGTTAAGCTACTTGTAGCCTCTTCTATACGGCGTTTAGCGGAGGATATTGGCGTTCGATGGATTATATCGGACCCCGCTTACTGTAGATGTCCCACGGGAGTTAATTAATTAGTCACCCCCTGCGGTTAATTAATCCCCACCACAGGCTTTGAACCCAATTATCCTCCGTAGAACCCAATATCCTACCGCGATAATTACTAAAAACGCACCCCGCTAAGAATGGAAGGCTACAAGTAAGCTCTTATGGAATGGGCCTTAATAGAGGATTTTCGCGTAGAGCCCTAGCCAAACCATATGTCGCTGATAACAGTACCTAACCTCCCTCCCCCAAAAAAATCTAATTAGTACTAAATAGCATTGATAAACAATATAGAAAACAATATTTACTTACTATTTAGTAATCAATAACAAAGCGAATGTTACATGTGATATCTGTTTCACAGACATATAGCGTTCTGCACTCTATATAAAATTATATCTATCAAGGAAAAAAAAAGAAAGACACGTTTTCAAACGTGACTGCCTATATTATATTTCCTCGGACGCGCTAAACAGCCAAGGACACTACCTACATGTAAGTTTGATCAAAGGTAACCAATCACAGGTGCACGACAATTTTAAAGCACTATTCACTTGTGCTAAGGTATTATATTATACAATTCGCTACCATGCTACTAATCAGCTGATATTTAAGCTGGATTATTTTCTACAATGATAAACAGTACACTAGGTTGTTTAGGTGACAAACCTCCTGACCAGCCATCAAGTAGTGTCCTGGCTAGTGAGTATTCAGCGTTCTTGATAACTCCCTAAATACATGGCGAAATGAATGTTCATGAGCCACAATAGATTAACATCCATTTATTATTGAATGTTTTCATACAATGTACAAATTCCTGATCTTACTAGGTTAAGGTTGAATTTCGCTACCACATGACCGCGCTGTTATAGACGGACAACGCACCGTGTGTAATGACATGACTAAACCATGGCCATCGACGTCATTATTTTATCATGTCTGCTAAAGCCTGCTTCTTTACACCACAGCTTTTACACCACGGCTATTAGATAGTTAGGTTCCCAGTATTCAGCTCTACGCGCTCAGCAATGTACTCAAATTTGAATAATAAAAATGCTTAACGCCTACTTTGCCCTCCGTATGTGATTTCGTTTATCGGGATTATTACTTCACTCGTTCACAATAACAATGAACTCAAAATTTTCTAATACACTCGGATACACCTCGTGCAGATTTAAATTTCTTCGATTCATTGCTTTTTTGTTTAGCGAACCGGCAGGCTAAATCCCGATAATCCCACTCGCTCATGTGTGTTAAACTCTAATATTGTACACAAATATAATGAAGCAATTTCAACAAGTCTTGCGAATAATAATAAAGCGTTAGATGATCTTAATAATACAAGACTGCTCTAACTAGACGTGAACTTAGCGGACCTATCTTTCTTATAAGTGTTTAGCATACAATTTTAAATGCTGAAACACGAATAGCCTTATGCCTTCAATCATACAGAACTAGTTTTTTAGTCCATACAATGTATTACTCTGCCCAGAATTTAAGTCACTCGTTGCGGACCTCAGCTAGAAGAGCATGCCCATACGTACATTAGCTTCAACACTAACACTCCTACCTGACAGTACTGCATGGCGAAGCACCATTGCGGAATCTACCTTGCAAGAAAACGATTTCACAACCTACAATATCTGAAATTACGATGTGAAGTTCTTAATAAGCACAGACTCATCCGCTTAGAACATACACTTCAGACGAATTGCAAGGCCAAAAACAAGTCATTACTACTAGGATATTTGCCCATTATTTACTAAGCAGCAATTAATGAAACGACTCGACTGATCGAGCAGGAGCAGCAATCCAAGATTGGCGGACAAATCCTTTTTGCAATGCTGCTTAAGGTGATTTGAGTTATCGTTACGTACGAATCTAGCACCCATACTTGAATATCATTGATAAGCTGCCCTGACCAAACTTCTGTATACTCAAAAATTAGGACACGATACAGAGCAAGACAGAGTAAGTGCATTAGCCCGAGATGCGACATGCGCTACGGATGACTCACTTGCACTATTTGGCACCGTATACCAAGAATATAAAATCTGTAATCTTCTAGACGGCACACTTAGGTATTTATATATCAAACAAAATTGGGCAACCTTTTTCCACGCATTCCTTTTTCCTATTTTTTTTACCACAGCCGACAAGCCAAGTAATAATAACAATCCGACATGTATATTGAGAGTTTTTGCTATCATTCATGATTACAATGTGGCAAAGACATTTGTTCATGCCGGTTGTGATTAAGAAAATAGAAATACAAATAAACCTTATCAATATCAAAAACTTCTAAAGCATTCCTACCTAAATGCCACGCCATAAGAATTTCGAACCCAAGTCTCATACTACAACTCAACAAGAAATATGCCTGCAATATGCAAACTCTGCCCTACTTGTCGAAGTGTTCTTTCTTATCAACATTAACTTAGCTCTGACTGAGACCATGACCTCATAATTCAAATAAGAACCAAATTTATGCTCCAGCAATAGTTTTTACAATGAATTCTCTCCACATTCTTTAAACTAAACAATTATAGCTTATATTATTCCATTCTATTTAGTTTAATATAAATATTATATATTACGATTATTATTATTACTTACCTAGAAGGCACCCAGTGGAAGATTTAGGCAGCTATGCCTAAACTGTGCCTTCGCATTTTATAAATGCTTTTTATATTAACTTCTTAAGATAAAGTTTTCATTCATTCATCATTCATTCATTCATTCACACTCAATAGGAACATCCTAGCTGTTGTTCCTCACAGTGTTTTTGTTTTCGTGAAGGCGTTCCTCTCATTGTGCGCTCAGCATAGCCATCAAAAAGACTCAAATGATCTGCGATGCTAGAGATGTTGGATAACAAGCCAGCAGAGCTTTGGATTCTATACAGCAATGCGCGACCTACTCCTATGATTTTTAGTGATTTTTGCACAACAATTTTAGCCTTCTCCAGCCTAAGCTCAATCAATCGTGATTCAAAAACGGCATATTTCAGTGATTATCGAGCTTTTTGTAGTTACGGTCACAAGTAGTGCTACCATGTACATAGTTCATACTCCCTCTACGAAACATACAAAGACTATAAGTTCATTCAACCGGTATAATGTTAGTACTCAGCGTGCCTAGAATGTTATTGCATCAATGCCGTCCATGAACGTTTTACTGGAACATCACACTCTTGGTAGTATACCAGAGGGTGTCTGGCCGAAAAACAATACGTTACTCTTAGAATAGTGCTCGTTATTCCAGACCACATATGCTCAAAACATACCAGTTCCTATGAAAACATATAGGCATCAGATCACGCAATTGAATCAAATTATCAAATGCCCCGAGATTAAGCATTGAATCAATAAATGATTGAAAAATGCGACTGATCATGACGCCAGAGATGATATTGCTGCCGTTACAATGTATGTGCCCCTGAAGGCACATACGCGACAGCCCATTTTAAATGCTTTTTGCTGGTTGAGATTTTACTGTTGTGGTTGTTATTAGACTCTTTTAGTTAAATCAGATGTCCTAAATGTTTACTATACCATTGCCCAACATGATTTCCTTAACAGGTCCTTCAACTTCACTCGATCGTCTTCTATACCAATATTTGCCACTTTAGGCAAAATGTCGAACAAATAAACTGCAGACATTCAGAACTGCAAAAACTGCAAGAAATCGTAGATAGGCCTGCTTAACGTCTATATGACATTTACGAATATATCAATGAACACCACAAATCCTAATTTTTATCAAACTTTAAAATCCTGAAATTATATGATAATCTTAGTTTACATTACCATAATGCAGTATTTATTGATGATTACTAACTCTGGAAATTCTATCCTACACCATGTCAACTATTTATTTCACTCCAGTAGTAGGCAAAAATATCTTATAATAATTAGATTAGCACATCCACAAGCCTCAATACTGCATCTTTCCAAAAAATTAGGACCAATTTAATATGATAAATTCATAATATCAAATTGTTTCTGGTGTTAAAGCTTTAGGAATACTCCTATTGATGAGTCTTATAAAAAGCCTTAACAGAGATCAAGTTTTTTAAAGGCAATCACTAAAATTATAATTTAACTCCAAAAATACTCCTACATCAGCAATATCTCATAACTTCAGCTACTCTTTTCTACTTCGCTACCCTGTATTAATTATATTCAATTCTATAAAAATAGTTCATCAATCTCCATAATATTAATAGTTTACCTACTCTATGAACTTTCTGATTCACTTTATATCTCGCAGGGTAGAATGTTCGAGATGAGGCAGTACATGCTATACTATTACCGAATATATTTCGATTTTAAGAATCAGAAGAAGTTGCAGTTCGCCAACTAATATTCGAGTTTAGTTTGGTTTAGTCGCCCATACTGTTATAATTATTTAATAGCCATTAGTACATTAATGTAGCTAGGTCAATCAGATTCTATAATTTAAACAGTTATTTTCATGCCTGCTAAACAGCAAACCATTAACAATGATAAAAAATGATCATCACACTTTTTTCATTTATGCATTTCTTAACGTTCTGTTTTTTTCGATTGACTACATCGGATTATACATGCACTAATATGTGTGCCTGGTCTGTACTCAGCAAAAAATTTGAACAATACTCATAAATAATCCTCGGATTGTGTGAAACTTTGCCACAATTCATATAAAGCCCCAAGACACAGTAAATGATTTTAACCTGGATATATATCCACTAACAATAGACAATAAACCTGCGCGCACACTATAAATTAGCTGTCAGGCCTTTATTAGATGGCAAGCGAACAAAAGAAAACAAAAACGTATGTCTAATAGTGTCTTGAACTATTGATGTAAGTTTCTAGTACGTAATGCCAGGTTTATGTAGGAAATCGCTCTCATGAAGCACCATACATGCTACAAACATGTACAAACAGTCAACAAATTAAGAATATTGGCTTGGTATGCCTCATGATGGCTGTCACAAATCATAAACTAGTGTAGCGTATTGAAGAAATAGAAAAACGACAGCGCCGCCTGCCTATGTGCCAGATTTTATAGCCATGCAGGCAGACTGACCAGAACACTGAGAGAAGTCGTTAAGAGCAAGCACGTACGCCGTAAGCGGAGTTGACTTATCAACACTTCTCGAGCTGTTCTGATCAGTCCCCAAGTGCCTACAGTTATAAATCGCCACATAGCACAGCGTTGGCCAAGCTTCTTTTTTCATTTGCTTTTATAAAATACAATTATGAATATTAACCCTTTTCACTCACCTACCTAGTGAGCCCGCAGTTAAAACGGCCATTAATGATAAGAAAAAAGTGCCCTCATAAACACACTGCGCCGGGTGAAAACGGCAAAAATGAGCCTTGCATATTCAACTCGCTATTGGAAATGAGCGCCTATTTTCCCCCTAGTAGGGGGCCGGTCACCAATTGCCAATTGGTCTAGGAGACATTTTGCACAACTTTGTCTTCGAAGCCGACGGAAAAAGCACATGGCTAGAGTACAAATTTTACCGATATTTGAATTCAACGTTTGTAATTCGTGCTAATATGCTCGCATTTTTAAATTGTCTCTACGAAAAGTAGTCCCAAGAAAGAACGATTGTTTCATTATACTTCAAGTTAATTGTGCCAGATTTCTGTACGCTTCATGAATCCCTTTCTGAGCCTAATAACAATGTTTTAG
>JAUJYZ010000678.1:50000-278249 GCA_033675265.1 Actinostola sp. cb2023 | reverse complement strand
TCAAATCGGACGACAACGGTCTTTCCAGATACGATCTTCCTTTGCTATATTAGTCTCCACATTTGAAACAAATAACTGTTCGCCTTCAAACGTTTTTTTTCTGTCGACAAAACATCGTCCCCGTCACCTTCGAAACAGGTCTGGCATTTCACTTGACAACGTAACATTCAAAACTGTCACAACGATCGCAGACAAACGTTTCGCCGTTAACACGCTCAACCTGAAACTGCTGTAAGGTTAAAGTGAGATGTGGCATATTATTCTCTATTTCAAAGTAGTTTTATTTCGATCGAAATTTGAATCTTTCAAATCCAGTACAAGACTGTAGGGATCAAGCTGTACATATCCTTGTATTCATCAAGTTTTGACAGTTAGTGACACGTCAATTTTCAAACCCGGAAGAAATTATTATTGCTATATATTGGTGGGGAACTTCACGAAGGTCATAAGGGGCGGAACATGGTTCTGGATCACATTGGTGTCAGGCTCTCCTTTTCCCCCTTCCCTTTTCCTTTCCCCGTCCTCCTCTACCTCCCCTTTGAGCCTGAAACTCAGGTACGCTTACAAATGACTTCAAACTCCCTAGTGGCCCTGCCTTTTCCATGAGCCGATGGGAACTCCCTGTAAAAGTAAAAGCTACAAAACACAGTACAAGACGGTACGTTTCTCTACGAAGCCGCTGTTATATAGCTCGCCTTGCGATCATCCAATTTACCACTTTTGTTCGGTAATTTTGTACCGAAAACAAGCCGTATAAACTGATTACACAAAGGTTGTCAAAGTGTAAATTTAGCGATATTTTTTATCAGTTTGGCTTTCTTGCAATGGCTATTTGAAAGTCATGGTACACCAGCAAAGAAGGATTTATTTCAAGTTCTGCAATTCGCGGTCTATGAACAAGGGTCCAGTGCGTCGTCCGGTCATAGTCGATCTGCCATCTTGCAAAAAAAATTGTGAAACTTTAGATTAAAAAAAAAGTCTTTCGACTTAGATTTAAACTTTTAAACTACTTAGTAGTTATTTTGTAAAACAAATCTAGTGTTGTGACATTAAGAAAATGGATCGCAAAATATACTAGAGCAAATCAAAGGAAATACTAACTTTGTAAATCAGATCGAATACTACAGTGGCGTTGTAATCACTCTGAATTATTTTTGTAACAAGACACTCAATGAGCGTACGTACACTCGGGCATTATGACAAGGACAATGTCAGTTGCGTGAGGAGGGACCTGACAATGACTGACAGTTTGCGTGACGAGGGAGACTATGCATGTGTATATGTGTCGGTGAGCATAGATAAAATCTCCGAATCGTACTTCCGTAGTACGTACGTGAATATGAGGTTCATATTCATGGTCAGACGGTTCTGATAACGTCTTTGGTTTCTTCGTTATCGCAGAGGAAGGTCGGTCACGGAAACTATTTGACACGTTTGAGCGAATCATTCTTTCGGATTTAGTTCGATAGGCGTTCGGAAACTATTCGACTCGTTTGTGGCGAACATGAATATGCAACCTCAAGTGACCTCAAGTACGTTTAAAGACGTACCACAGACGTACCTCGAAGAGTCGGAGATCTTTATCGATGCTCACCGACACAAATAGTCTCCCTCGTCACGCAACTGTCAATGTCATAATGCCCGACTACGCTCATTGAGCGTCTTCTTCTGTAATAGATCCCTAAAATCTAAGGACGTTTTTGATTTCGATTGTATTTTTGCCGTTGACTGACCTATTTTGAGCGTGGAAATTCTGTATTAAATAGCGCTACGCGGCGGTTCTAAAATTAGGTCGCGTAATAGATGTATGACTCACACAAGGATCACACAACTGTAATCGTACTGAATTTTTTAAACGTGGAATAAAATAAACATCCATCGTGAGTTACTGAAAATAACTCGACTGGTTCGATTGTTTGCATGACTTCTGTACATATAAGTTACTGAAAATAACTCGACTGGTTCGATTGTTTGCATGACTTCTGTACATATAGCTTTCTGTCGTAATCGGATCCCTAAAATCTAAGGACGTTTTCATTTCGATTGTATTTAATTTGCCGTTCACTGACCTGTTTTGAGCGTGGAAATTCTGTTTTAAATAGCGCTACGCGGCGGTTCTAAAATTAGGTCGCGTAATAGATGTATGACTCACACAAGGATCACACAACTGTAATCGTACTGAATTTTTCAAACGTGGAATAAAAATAAACATCCATCGTGAGTTACTGAAAATAACTCGATTGGCTCGACTGTTTGCATGACTTCTGTACATATGTGAACTAGTAGAAACAGTAGGCTTGATGGTTGGTACAAGATGTTTATTAGAAGCTCTCTGGATTGGATTACATCGGTCTTTCCTGGTTAACTATTGTTTTGTTGTTCTCAAGTCATGGTTCGACTCTCAACTGAAGTTTCAACTCAATTGTCAATTGTACACATGACTGAAGTGAAGTACTGTGTGTACTCTCTGAAGTGAAGGTTCAACTGAAGTGAAGTGCAACCTCTTTGTGCACTATATTTATAATGGCAATACGTCAACATATGCTAATATGCTATACGTCAGAATAATACATAACTAGGCGTATCAGTAGTTGAACGTAATCTTAAAAGTACAGGTTTATACGTAATCTATTCAATACGATTTCTATGGCTATTGAAAGTACCGTGAATCTAGATAATAACAAAATACTGAAATCTGAGTATACTTCGATAGTTATCAAACTACATGAGTTTGAAGACTCGAATTCTGTAACTTATTGTCTTAGTAAACATGATACGTGTCTTTGTGCTTTGTTCTCTACTGCGCAAGACATAAGAGTTGTTATTGAAAGTTGTTATTGAGATCTTGCTGGGAAACATATCAGCTGTTGTTGACACTTATTAGATTAGATTTGTACTTGTGAATTAAGCTTAGAATATTGGACGCACGTGTTAATTGAACTGTTGTTCAAGAAGTTATTGGATTATTCCAGATACGACTTTTGACGTGTTACTATGGTAATACCATGATCACCTCGGTTTTCATTGTTCCACGAGGGACATTTAACAACGAACATCCCTCGCGAAAGCTCTAAGTCAAGCATCGCTCATGCATAGTAATGAGGGAAATTTAGACTAAATGTCCCTCATGAATACAATCATGAGGGAAATTTAGACTAAATGTCCCTCATGAATACAATCATGAGGGAAATTTAGACTAAATGTCCCTCATGATTATATTCATGAGGGACATTTAGACTAAATATCCCTCATTACTATGCATGAGGATGCAAGTCAGTCCCTCATATACACCAGGTGTACACACAATCATTGGGACCCAAGAGCAAACCGAATAGTACTTTAATAATCGCTCCTCTACTTATGATGACTCGAGCATTCAAGACGTGTGGGATGTGTGAAGCTCAAAATACAACATCGTTAACGCATGCGCAATAGAAGGAAATGCACAAAAGTCGAATTCAAAGGATATTTTATTAGACCTATTTCTGTTATTTGTTCACACAATGAAACATTATATTAGTTGGCACTTTCCTCTTTTTCTGTATGTGCTTTTTAGTGTTTTGAGGAACCGTATTCTCCCTTACTTGCTCCACTTCGTCATCTCTCATAAAAGTAAACCGACCTTCCGCCATTTCTGATCTGTTTACCTTCAGGTACTCCTTACTATAAACTAATTTATACTCTTTTATTGTGTAAATGAAACAAAGATGTGCAACATGAAGCATTCCCCAGAGTACAGTCTAATCAATTAAGACTCTTTCACAAAACACTATAATATATTCTCCTTTGCGCCGGTTAACTCAAGCCTGTATTTTTTGTCCATTTCCTCGGTGATCATGGTATTACAAACTAATACCATGGCATCTTCGGGATATTAGTGATTAAATGTCCCTCAGCCTCGGGAAGTTTAGTAAAAGTCCCTCGCCCAGAGGCTCGGGACTTCCACTAAACTTCCCTCGGCTTCGGGGACATTTAATCACTAATATATATCCCTCAGTGCCATGGTATTACTTATAATAACTAGCCTACTAGAATCCCATGGATTCTATATTCTAGATAATCTTAGTTTCTTGTATGAAATATGAATATGAGCTTCTCTACAGTTCTCCCTCCCCAGACTCGAGCTCTGCGAGATAAGGACTGTATGAAAGACAATAAATATCTGTACCGTGGTATTTGTAATGCTTAATGATTAAATATTGATCCCGGAAAAAAAAAAATTATTTGAAAGAGTAAATATGGTTTCCCGACACCAAAAATTGTAAAATGTTGAAAATATCGAAAATTGAAAGTTGATTATAGAAATCCCTACACCGAAATATTGTAAGAAGTTTACAATACTGAAAAATGAAACCTGAGAAAAATTGTGAAAATACCTCTGAGAACTTCTTAACGTTCGGTTGATGCCAAAACTTTGAAAGAATGAATAAACGTTAGAACCATTCTTAGAAGTGTACAAGAATAAATATGAATAAATAAGCTGTCTAAGCTGCCTACAGCTGTCTAAATTGACTATTGTCAAAGTTCGTTTTGGATGATTCTGGTCTGTACATCGTTGTGTGGCTTCGATGCTTGGAAATTCTTCAGGCTTGCAAATATGTCTTGGAAGATCTTGCAGCTTGACTTTAGTTGTCGTTGTCTTTGTCGTTGGACATCGTTGTCTGTTATCGTTGTCTTTGTGGTTACCGCTGTTTAGATATGGAGGCAATTTACCATAATCTAGGCAATGTTCTATGATATGTAGAATATCATTATCTGGAATCTTGATCTTGAGGATGAATTTGTTGTACATCAACTGAATCCAAGAACTTTCTTGTCGGGGATCGTTGAGCTATAGTCTCGGGACAAACAAATGCGTCATGTTGAATAGAAGCATGAAGTCAATGTATCAGCTTTGAAAACATTCAATGGTACATTGTACACTGTAAAAACAAAGGAGTCGTTTTGACCCCTTGAAAGGGGTCGTTTTTGTGACCCCAGGACGACCCCTTCAAAAGGGTCATTTTGACCCTTCCTTGAAGTGACTCTTCAAGGGGTTATAACAGCTCTTTTGATAGGGTCATTTCAACCCCTTCAGGAGTCATAAATAACGACTCTCCAAAAGGGTTAAAATGGAACTACTCTTTCAGAAGAGTCAAAATGGCCCTTCAAAGAGTAATTTTGATAGACCCCACGAAGAGTTATTTTGGCCCTTGGAGTCAAAATGACTCTTCTAAGAGTAATTTTCATTGACTCCTCAAAGAGTTATTTTGGTCAAAGGAGTCAAATTAACTCTTCAAAAAGTAATTATAAGTGACTCCATAAAGAGTTGTTTTAGACCTGTTGGGAGTCAATTTGACCAATTGAAGAGTATGTTTAGTTGACTCTACAAAGAGTCATTTTGGCATCAAGAGTATGCAAATTTTGGACCATGGAAATCAAAGAAACTGAAGCAGCACCAGACAATTAAAATGTAGATACATATGATTTAATACTTCCTTTATTACAGAGTGTTAGGTTCTGAAAATATACAAAATTGAAGAGCTTGGTGATTTCAATGTTTTTTTTCAACTCTTCGGCTTACATGCAGCCTTAATCTTTTATATACCTAAATATCAATGTTTAAAATTATGACTCTTTCTTGGTGTTGCAAGGCACCAAACCTGAACCTGCTTGATCTACATTCACATAACTGGCACCAAACCTGTTCTTGCTATCTACATCCACACCGGCTTGTATGGCACCAAACATATCCTCTTTTTAAAGACCTATATTCAAATAGATGACATCTTTTTTATTGTTAGTTTTTGAGGACACACTATACACTTCTCTCAGTATCTTGACTCTCAATCTGTTATACTAAGTGGGACACCAGGTCACTGGGACACCTTCACTACTGTCCCGGGCCGACCTGGGACATCTCTATATATATTGTGCATTGTACTTAGCACACTTACATGTATATCTCAGTCTGTTTTACCAAGTGGGACACCGGGTCACCTAACATACTGTCCCACTGTGCCGGGCCGACCCGGGACACCTCTACATACATTGTACTTAGCACACTTACATGTATATCTCAGTCTGTTATACCAAGTGGGACACTGTCCCTGGCCAATCCGGGACAGTATGTTAGGTGACCCGGTGTCCCACTTGGTAAAACAGACTGAGATATACATGTAAGTGTGCTAAGTACAATGTATGTAGAGGTGTCCCGGGTCGGCCCGGCACAGTGGGACAGTATGTTAGGTGTCCCAGTGACCCACTTGGTATAACAGACTGAGATATACATGTACATGTAAGTGTGCTAAGTACAATGCACAATGTATATATAGAGGTGTCCCAGGTCGGCCCAGGACAGTAGTGAAGGTGTCCCAGTGACCTGGTGTCCCCACTTAGTATATAACAGATTGAGAGTCAAGATACTGAAAGAAGTATATAGTGTGTCCTCAAAAACTTACAATAAAAAAAAGATGTCATCTATGTGAATATTATTATAGGTCTTTAAAAAGAGGATATGTTTGGTGCCATACAAGCAGGTGTGGATGTAGATAGCAAGAACAGGTTTGGTGCCAGTTATGTGAATGTAGATCAAGCAGGTTCAGGTTTGGTGCCTTGCAACACCAAGTAAGAGCCAAAATTATGTGTATCTATATGTACATCAAAAGATAACTAATTAATTGTCTCTGATTAAAAAATATGTTACAATTAAATACAATTTTAATATATAATACATCATAATAGTTTAAATTTTATGGCAATAATATTGGTGGTTTACTGAAGTACAAACGAGTTACAGAATCGATCTTCATAGAAATTAGAAAATTTCTTCTAAACATGCATTTCAGTAATTTTTGTACAAAATAAAGTTACAATATTTGCCTTCTCGTGTGGGCAACTGCAATCATTATATGAAGCATCTATCAGTTTTACCATGAGCCCCCTATTATACATAAGAATATGTATAATATGCAGATGTCGATAGCCCCACTTCAACTAATTGACAGCCAACACGAGAAACTACAAATAGTTGAACTAATATCGACTGCGAAATATATCTCATGAGTAAGGACACCAAAATTGAAAGAAAAACTTCATTTTATCCGGTTGACGCATTTCATAAAAGTTCTATAGACAATTGAGTTACAATATTTGCCTTCTCGTGTGGGCAACTGCAATCATTATATGAAGCATCTATCAGTTTTACCATGAGCCCCCTATTATACATAAGAATATGTATAATATGCAGATGTCGATAGCCCCACTTCATCTGATTGACAGCCAACACGAGAAACTACAAATAGTTGAACCAATATCGACTGCGAAATATATCTCATGAGTAAGGACACCAAAATTGAAAGCAAAACTTCATTTTATCCGGTTGACGCATTTCATAAAAGTTCTATAGACAATTGAGTTACAATATTTGCCTTCTGGTGTGGGCAACTGCAATCATTATATGAAGCATCTATCAGTTTTACCATGAGCCCCCTATTATACATAAGAATATGTATAATATGCAGATGTCGATAGCCCCACTTCAACTGATTGACAGCCAACACGAGAAACTACAAATAGTTGAACCAATATCGACTGCGAAATATTATCTCACAATTAAGATACATTACTACATGTATATGGAATACTTTGGAATACTTGTACGACTGATGGTTAAACCTTATAGCTGATTCACTCTTGTATATTGACTATGCACTGATCTAGGCATGCATGACAAAATATTTGCTTCTATTCTAATGACTAAAATATTTCCAAGTCAGTAGTTAATTTTTTCTTCGCCGGATTATCAAATCATCCACGAGTTTGCATGTATTACTGACTGATACTGTTCATTATGACTCTTTATTTCAGTTACTGGTATTGTAATCTACAATCTAAATACTGTAGTATATTAAAAGTAACTGTTATTATACTTAACCTATTTCAAATGACGACGACATTAGATTTCCCAGCTGCGCTTGTAAACTATCCATTGGTAAACAACGAATAATCTGATGCCGGTCAAATGAGTTGGAAGTGATGAGGACTCTTGAGTCTTGTGACTCTCAAAAGCCAATAACTTCGATACCTGTGAAAGTGTCAGTATTTATGTTCATCAAGAAAGTAATACAATAGAATCAAGAGAGAACAAATCGACTAAAACGTGCAAGACGCGTCCACGAGTATTTGAACCGATCGAACTCCCGAAGGAATTCAACGCTTCAATCGAAGCGAAACGTTCAATTGCAAACAATTCGAGTCTAAATAAACTAAAAGAAAATATAGAAACTCAAGGAAACTTACCTATTTGAGTATACAATCGTGAGAAAGGCTTGAAACCAAAGATAAACCATGGACGCTAGCAGCATACAACCGTCCGCCATTGTGATGTGTCAAGAAGAACGGTCGATTGACCGCCAAATATTCAAATCGGTCATACACTGTACACGTGCCACGTGACCGCTAGGGGTAGGGGGTCAGTAGAAAGAACAGTTTCTTGCGTTGTTATTCAGCCGGTATCCAACTTCAAATAATTTCAGACAATATCCCGGAAGAAACTATTCCCGTCTGTATTATGTATAGGGTTGCGTAACTATAGACATTTACAGGATAATATCGAAAAGAAGTAAATCGTTTGAAAATCGCGATGAAAGGCACACAACTTCGTATTTTTTGTTTTGACAATTTCAGTAAAGTTTTCACGAACGTCTTGATGTGTGCTGATCAATCATTTCTAGTTAGATAGTTATGTGTTTGTGATTACCCTTCAGAGAGGGTTGTTTTAACTCCCAAAAGTGTAGCCCGACTCCTTTATAAGGAGTCGTTCAACTCCTCAAAGAGTCTTGTGACTCTTATAAAGAGTTGCATGATCCTTGTGAAGGGTTAATTTAACCCCTGTTTGGGTCATAACAACCCCTTTGGGTTAAAACGACTCACTCAAAGGGTCAAAATGACTCTTATGGTAGAAGAGTCAAAACAGCTCCTTGGGGTCAAAACGACTCCTTTGTTTTTACAGTGTACACAACAAAAATGTACAAGAAGAGGTTTTTGTGTCGATACAAAGCTGTGTATTACGTGACAAACATACAATAACGTGGTCTTTGTTGATATGTAGTTATTGAATTTATTGCGTTTAAAAAATCTATAATTCTATTCCGGGGTCGAACGGAAATCGCAAATTCATTGAGATAACTGGTTCTGAATCAGAGCGTAATGGTATATCAAAAGTGTTAATCGTGTTAACTGTATCTCTAGATATAGCATGTTGATCAGTTATCCAATTTGATAAACGCTTAGTAATTAACTTTTGCATATCATTGTCTTCTCTCGTTGTCGTTTCTACAATGTTATAATCGTTATCTTTTGAAATATCATAAATGGCACCTCTGTAAACTTCGCTACAGGAAAAAATAGTCTTTGTAATAATCAACTTGAAATTCTTAACGATAGTCATGATCGTTGAGAAATTAAAAACTACTGAAAGCACACTTTGCATAAACAGTAAAACAAACAAAAATAGGTCATATACGCGGTTTATCACTGACCATGCATGTTTGTTTACATACAAACAAATTATAAACTGGAAAAGTTACTACTGAAAAATCCTTAATCGTACTTTTGTCATCATCTATGACCTTATTATCATCAATATAAACGTCCTCTTCTGCGGGAATGCGTTTTTCTTCATTATCATTATTCTCAAGTGAATTTTTCAATAGCAAATCTTGTTCGTTATAAAATTGTTCGTTATAAAATTGCTTAGTTAAGTGTTTCTTTGTCCTAGTTGTGTAATCGAGTACAAAGGACTTCATGTTTAAATGAGTACTATACAAACCATAAAATACATTCTGAGTATCTTTGCCTAAATCTGTAAGTCTGGTATCTGGTTTCTTGTCTAATAGTTGATCATTAAACTTATCTTGCACATAAAACGAGAAGTTTTAAAAACGCGCCCGCAGCAATGTGTATATTTACACAAGGTGTGAAACTGATGGCGTATCATGGCCTGATGTGCGCCGCACGCAGCTGGTGCAAATTTTCCGTGAAACATTCGGATTTTACTTTCCGAAGCCGCCGTACGCTACAGGCCTTTGGGGGGTACCCAGGGTAAAGTAGCTGAAGTTTTTCAAAATGGTGGGAAATCTGAAGAGAAGTTCGTGAAACAAAGACTAATATTTTCGGTGTAAGCGTTTGGATTCTATTCCTTATCCATGGTAAGTTTAGAAGTTCACAATTCTTGTCAACTTTAAGTAACTTTAGAAGGAATTGGACGATTTTAAAGTAGTCCTTTTACATTTTGAATGGTGGAGAATTGCATGTTGTGCTCGACACACGATAGTTTTGTTGAAAAGTAAAGCTCAACTAAAAGTATTTTTGTCAAGGTAATAACGTAGCATTTTCTCTAAATGTTCTCTAATAAAAGGACTTGCCTATACTTGGGCAGATGGGCTGCTTAATAATCCTCAGCAAATTATTTTTGATGAGTTATAACTGAGCTATTTGACTTGTGTAGTTGTAGTGATCAAAATGCACTTCTCAACCGACTGATGGTACTTCACCTCTATTTTTAAAAACATTTTTACTGTCTTATCTAGAAAATGTTTGACGTATGTTTTTCTTTCTTTCTTACAGTTGTTCTAAAACATAAGGAAACGCCAACACAGCATAAACCGGCATCTAAAGCACTGAAAAATATAGACGAACTGATCAATTCACTGACATCGTAATTTCGTATCGAAGGAGACATGAATGGAGATGGACTCGTGAAATCATATGAACTAAAAATTAACAGTTCTTCATTATTGTCATTGAAATAACACAACTCATTTAGCAAATGACCGAGAGAAACAAAGAGTAATCAACTTAATACGGTTTTCGTAAGAATGTAAGTATCGCTTAAGTTCATACAAATTGTTCATATTACGAACTCCGACGTTTGCCGTTATTCATTCACAACTTGTACTGTGCCGACTGTAGTATTACTGATCAATATAGTGAATAAATTGCATAGAAAGAACGGCAAAACAGTATGTAAAAAGCTAGTAAACATATTTTAACTGATTGTTGAAATAAATACGTTTATTTGTCATTTTGTTTACAAGCACTGATAGCAAAAATGTGTTGTGTAGTACTAAATATTGAGACTATTCAGCATAAATTATAAAACACAATGCCTCAATTTTGAAGCATTTTAATTGATTAAAATAAAAACACAAAACAAATACTTTATAAAAATCAAAAGAGAAAACAAATAAAGTATATTGTAGATGTTTTGACTTATGTTTAGTGAAAATATAAATACTAAAACTTGCCAAAAAGAGCATAGTTCAGATTTGCCGAACGCTGGCCGATGTCCTCTCGAAGGTAAAATCCGAATGTTTCACGGAAAATTTGCACCAGCTGCGTGCGGCGCACATCGGTCCATGAGGCGCAAAATGGCAAAATTAAAATTTCTCAGCGTACGGTGAAGTTACACGACTGAAACTTATGAAGTGTTTAGAGAATACGGTAAAGTTTAGTTATCCGAATTTTTTTTTTGAAATTTCACGTCATATTGACAAAGATTAGGGTCAAAAACGTATTTGTCACGTGACCGAGTTTCATACCTTGTGTAAATATACACATGTAGTGCGGGACGCGCGGGATGTGCACAGGAAGCCCAATATAGGATATTACTCAGCACAGGGAACCCAACATATCTACGTATTATATATTGAGCGCGCGTGCACTCTACCACAGGAAACCCATCAAAAAAAGACGCAAATATCATTTTATTTCATTATTTAGTAGCCTCAAAAGGAATGGTTGGGCTGCCTGTGGTTAAAACTTGCCAAAAAGAGCATCGTTCAGATCTGCCGAGCGCTTGTCGATGCCTTCTCGAAGGTAAAATCCGACTACTTCACGGAAAAGTGCACCATGCATCTACTTGCGCCGCACATCGGGCCACGACGCTCAAAATTTCAAAAATTAGTTTCTCAGCGTATGTTGAAGTTAGACGACTGATACTTATAAAGTGCTTAGAGAATACGGTAAAGTTTAGTTATTCGAAGAAAAATGAATTTTCACATCACATTGACAAAATTAGGGTCAAAAACGTATTTGTCACGTGACCGAGTTTCATACCTTGTGTAAATATACACATTTGCTGCGGGTGCATCCCGCAGGACGCACACAGGAAGCCCAACATAGGACATTACTCAGCACAGGGAACCCAACATATGTATTGCGCCGCGCGCTTTACCACAGGGAACCCATCAAAAAAAAAAACGCAAATATCATTTTTTGAATTATTTAGTAGCCTCAAAAGGAATGGTTGGGCTGCCTGTGCGCAAACGGCTTATAACACGTAAAGGTGTGCCAACGCTCTCTCATATACATTATATTTCAGAACTTCAATGTTCAAAACCAACGGGGTGCCGCATTCTTGACCTGGGTAAAGCTCGTCATGAGGGGGACTCTGACGAAAATCGTTCGAAATTTAATTTAGCTGAAACTTCATTGAATAATTCTTCAAGGATCTAACGTCATCTACTCAACCCAAACATTCAGCTCCATACATTTCTTTGTGTTTTGTGAGTCAAAATATATCAATGTTTTGTTCAGATAACAGCTCTACATTGAAGAAAACTGGTCATACAATCAATCCTAATCACAAATAATATAAGAAAACTACTTCACCCAAACTTTTAGCTTCATAGAAATAAAACTAGGCTACCTAACAGCAGTGAATGCTGACGGTGAATGCATTGTTTATAGTAGTTGTGGATAAGAGTTGGTGCCGGAGAGCTTAGAGTGATTCCAATAAACCTGAACACTACTAATTAGCTGTCAGTGTATATTAGACGCAAAGTAACAAAAGACAACAAAAGAGTGAGTGTCTAGCCAGTTATGAAATGTTTTGTTTTATCAAAAGTGACAAGTATGCAAATTATTAGGCGAGTCTACCTTTCTTTGTTTTGAACAGTATTTGTCTATTTGAAAAAGTGGATAGCTTATGAATAACTAATATATTACTTCTAATTACTCGGCGTGGACTGCCTGTGGCAGACGCCGAGTTTTAAAATAGGCTTTTTAGTGTTAGAAGTGTCCATTCCATCCCGGCTACAGGAAGCCCAGGAAGAGCGTTCGAAAAAAAATCGATTTCCTGGTCCGTTAGCGGAGTAAACGACCTGAAAGCAGGTCAGAATACTGATAGGTTGCCATTCTATTACATATCAAAAGCTCTTGATTGAGCGAATCGAGAAAGTATTTTATTTTCGGCTGAAACCAAGTGATCGATTACGGGACTTGCACGACTTGCTGCCTTGTGAGCACTCAAAATATATCGATCCCAAAACACACTAAATAGACCTCTTATCCTAAATTAAACACCTCACAGCACTAAAACAACTACTAATCTTTATATCTTGAGTATCATTAGGAATTCGATATTCTTAAAACCCATTCCTGAAGCGAAAATCGAACTGGAGTCAGTACAAAATACAATTGAGCGTACCACAGGAAGCCCAACGCTTAAAAAATAACGGCCCAAAACAATTTAGCCAAAACTATTAGACAAAAACAGAGGATGTGGGCTAGAGATTGCCTGGAGTTCCAGCTGATCATCCTACACGCCGAGTTAACGCTCTATGAGCGTCTAGTTGAGATTTCAATGCGAATATTCACACGTGAAACTGACACACGGTCAGCCGGCACTAATCAGCTCAAATACGGTGATCTTCAACTAAACACTGATTCCCACGAAAAGCACAAGATACGGTATCTGATGGGCTTACGAGTCAGGATATACCGGCTAAAGAAACATACACATGTACAAATTAATTAGGGACACATATTTTGGGCACGACATCGGCAAAAACAACTCACTTCAGGCTATAGCGTATGTAGGAGTTGGTGCGAAAAGCATGATGGTTCTTGAGAATTGCATGATGGTTCTTGGAAACTGCATGCCGGGTAAAAATCGAGATTTTTTCTGCCTATGTGAATGAATTAGAATTGCTTCCTTGCTCGCTCGCTTCAGGCTCGCTCGCTGCGTCAGCAATAATTCAAGAAACTAAACACAAAGAAATGTATGAAGCGAAGCTGTGTTGATTGTTAGGGTTGAGTAGATGACCTCACTGACACTTCTAAAGATTCATAAAAATGGAATACTTCCCATAGACATTTTGAGAAAACACATTAACCAGTAATTGTATGGCTCTTTGAGATTATTTCAGTGGAGTTTCTGCTAAATTAAATTTCGAACGATTTTCGTCAGAGTCTTCCTTTAATAATAGTGTCAGAAGAAATAGTTGGACGTACTGTTTGTGATCATCACCTAGTGGAAAGAAAGAATCCGTCATTTCTTTTTCAAAGTCAACGTACTTTTCATGATCAGTTCGAGCAAATCTGATTCTTCCGCCATTTTGTTTTAGGAATTTTCGCGCATGCGCAGAGGTTTTTAAGCCGTTCTTTCAGCATTCTTTTCAGCCATTTCATAAAAGGTTGTCAAGTATGAATACTGCATAGCCCCAATTAGTTTATTTACAACGGGAAGATGCCTTTTTTTTTCCTTGACGTGATTTTGAACTGAATATACAACTAGCTCGTAGACAAGACTGTGTTTTATTTGAACAAAGTGACCAGAATTTTCAGTTGACACTTAATTAATCACTGGCTTTATTTTTTTTTAATTTTACTTTATAAAGTTTCACTTGTCTTGTTACTGAGAGACGTCTGCTATGCTGTCACGTGATCAACCTAATGAATACAAAGAATAATTACTACAATACTAGTGTAATATTGCTTTTGTTAACAAAAAACGACTTCAGTAGGTTGTCAGAGCAAAACCCACCCCTCATACTTCTACTCAGTCTACTTTATAGACCTTTGCTGACCACGAACAATAGCTTCAGATCGAGATTGGGGTAGACAAGACAAAGTACTACCCTGGGTGCCTCTGGAACCACAGGGAGTTCTAACTTGATATTTGTGGCCATTTAGAAGCTCGTAAGATCGATCTGATATTTGTGGTCATTTTAGAAGCTCGTAAGATCGATCAGTAATCAAACTCGCCCTCATGCTTGATATTTGTCTGATTTGTGGCCATTTAGAAGCTCTCAAAGTCTGTATACATATCATGAGGAGCCGGAACCCTTGACAAAAATCTGAATGTGGATCTCCTGGCCACATTCGTCAAATATTTTCTATGTAAATTAGATTATCTCGGCAGCTAACCGGTGTGATCAGGAATTCGTCAGTCATCGCTCTTTAGAAACTTTGAGTATCAGTCATCATGTACGCTATAATCCCGCTGTGTGGATTAATGGCATTAGGTTTATTTATAGCTAAGTCTTGTTTTTAATATCAACCTTATTTAAAATAGTGCAAAACTATTAAAATCAAGTCGATAAACTGTACAAAAGTTAGTGCGTTTGTACGGCAATTCACGGACAATGTCCGAACTTTTTGGTCAGGAAAAGCGACGGAATTACCAAGAACAGAGGCATGTTTATAGGGTATTTGCCGATCCCGATTCATCAAAAACAAATTATTGATTAATTGTACGTTGAGGAAATTGTATTTACGTTGAAACGCTTTCCTGATATTCCGTAGGAATTCACGTATCATAATGCATTTAAACACTTAGCTTTACGTATATCAGTGTAAACTCCCTAATAACTAAATCATCTGCCACACTGGGTTTGTCTTTATAAATCGGCCTCCAGTGTACTCCGATGAAGCATCTGGAAAACTGGGTTTGGCTACATCCTATCTCTACTATTATAAATACCTCCAGTGTACTCCGATGAAGCATCTGGACACTGGGTTTGGCTATATCCTATCTCTACTATTATAAATACCTCTAGTATACTCCGATGAAGCATCTGGACACTGATATTGCCTATACCCTATCTCTACTAAATACCTCCAGTGTACTCCGATGAAGCATCTGGACACTGGGTTTGGCTACATCCTATCTCTACATTATAAATACCTCCAGTGTACTCCGATGAAGCATCTGGACACTGAGATTGCCTATATCCTATATCTACTATTATAAATACCTCCAGTGTACTCCGATGAAGCATCTGGACACTGGGTTTGGCTATATCCTATCTCTACTATTATAAATACCTCCAGTGTACTCCGATGAAGCATCTGGACACTGGGTTTGGCTACATCCTATCTCTACTATTATAAATACCTCCAGTGTACTCCGATGAAGCATCTGGACACTGGGTTTGGCTATATCCTATCTCTACTATTATAAATACCTCCAATGTACTCCGATGAAGCATCTGGACACTGAGATTGCCTATACCCTATAGTCTACTATTATAAATACCTAGTCCAGTGTACTCCGGCCGATGAAGCATCTGGACACTGGGTTTGGCTACATCCTATCTCTACATTATAAATACCTCCAGTGTACTCCGATGAAGCCTCTGGACACTGAGATTGCCTATACCCTATCTCTACATTATAAACTGACCTCCAGTGTACTCCGATGAAGCATCTGGACACTGGGTTCAGTGGCTATATCAGCTACACTTTGTATCTGTATTATTATAAAATTGTTCAAGCCGTCGACTAGAGAGCTAACTGACCCTTCTCCAATTCTTCAGCTTCATGGCTGGTCGTGTTTCCTTTTAAAGTGGCAAGTAGAACGCCAAAACCACTAGCAACCACAACCCATTTTCTTTTGCATAACAACCACGCAGTCGCTTGGTCCCGATTGTCAGAAATGCTTTTGGTGCAGGCGAACCATGCCGACATCAGAGAGCTCTTCGATGGATATTTCTTTGAAATGATTGTGGAATACTGGCAGTCGCTGGATAAATCGCTTTGGTTGGCAACCACAAATCAAACAATTTAAAGCATACCTGGAGCACTAGCTTATCTGTTGGCAGTTGATCGGAAAATATTCTATAGAATGACTCCATTATCTATCTACTCGCCATTGCAGATCAGTGTGCGTTGTATATAACAAACATTTCAATCGAGAACAGCGCCAAATAAGAACCAATGAGGAATAAGTAATATTACAAATGTATGTCAACAGTCTCAAGCGATAATTACTGTTTCCAGTGATAGCTAATGAGATTATCTCCGGGATTAATTTACCGAAAGGCCATCTTAGCAACCAGGTACTTACAGTCAAAAATCATTCCGGCTCCTCATGGCTCGTACCGATCGATCAGTTTGTATCACGCTGTGTAACCACGTCCTGTGGAATCAAACTCGCCCTCAGGCTTCCCGCGGTCAGGAGCGTTACCGGCCGGGCCCATTCTCGTACCCAGAGCCCACTCCTCATTTGGTTCGTCGCTGGCTCTGGGAAACCCTGGGTGCTTTCCATTTGTTCAAAAGATTCGGTTGGGGTGACCGATGCATAATGGTAAGAACTTTTCCACTCACGTAGCAAACCAGATGGAATGGGAGCTTACCATTTAAAATGCTTTGATCCGTTTGGATGTGGAATGTATTCTGTGGGAACCCTGAGAGAACTGGAACCGAGAGATTCCACGAGATTCCATCAAATGGTTCATAAATTTCCAGTTGGTTCGTTCCAACCGGAATAGTGGACAACCTCGAAAGGTTGTCCACATTTTTCGGTTGGAATTTCCAGAAAATTAACCATACCATAAAATTCACAACCGAAATTACCGGTTTTTCGAACAAATGGAAAGCACCCCCTGTTGCTCGGTCGTCAAATTTTGACGACCAAGTCGTCAGAGCGCATGCTCATACTAAAGACCGCTGAGAGCGGGTACTGTGGAAGAGTCTACTGGCTACGTAGTGTTCACGTTGGTTTGAATATTCAAACAATGTAACAAGTACACAAGTTTGTACATTTATCTTCGTGTAGCCGTTTAAAATCCCTTCGACGTTCATCACCGGTTCTTCTCTGGCTCTGTTGCGATAAAGGCTGGACGATAAATACATGTTCTAATATAATCTTGCATGTGAACCTTCCTGTCTTCCGCTTTGTTATTGTTTCTCTTGAATTATAAAAATATTCCTTTGCTGAATACTCAAAGCGAGTACGATCGATTGTGTCTACTTTACTTTTATAATTTATGTATTGTTAGATCTCCCTTTACGAATTTATGTCTACACAGTCAATGAGTCACTCATTTCCATTGATTTATTATTCAAAAAAGGTATATAGTTTTTGAAAATAATACTACCATTTGCGATCAACTGTATAGCGTAAACTATTTTGACGGTTGTTTCTAGTTTCAAACGTTAGGTTTGCTGGCAGCGGCGGCTCAAGTACGTTAAGGCCTGGGATGGACGTGGAAACGAGGCTAAGCCTATTTTATTTTGCTGTTATGACAGGTTTTGCTCGAAATTCACGAAATTTCTCACAGGTATATAACTTTACGAGTTTCAACTTTTACGATAATAATATATGTGATAAAATGATCACGTGACCTCTTACCTCACTCCCATGTCCCTCGAAAATTTGTATTAAAATGGGGTGATGGGTATTTTATGTATGGCAAAAGTTATGCCATATTTTCGTTTGTTTTAAGACAGGTATAAGAATCTGCCCTCACACCTGAACAACTAATGTGCATTAAGGAGATATTTGACAAAATAGGTCACGTGACCTGGAGCGTCAATCATATTGAAGCGAATATCTCCTTAATGCACATTAGTTGTTCAGGTGTGAGGGCAGATTATTATACCTGTCACTAAGACAAACGAAAATGTGGCATAACTTTTTCCATACATAAAATACCCATCACCCCATTTTAATTCAAATTTTCGAGGGACATGGGAGTGAGGCAAGAGGTCACGTGATCACTTTATCACATATATTATTATCTTAAAAGTTGAAACTCGTAACGTTATGCAGCTGTGCGAAGTTTCGCGACTTTCGAGCAAAACGTGTCATAACAGCAAAATAAAGTAGGGTTAGCATCGTTTTCGCGCCTTCATCCCAGGCCTTAACGTACTTGAGGGCTTCGTTTGTAGGCGTGAATGTTATGGTTTTGACATGCAACTTGTCAACGTTTGACAGGTCTATTCTTAGCATTTTGGCATGGGAAACTACACGTTTAAAACTTATTTCAGGTTTCAGTACAATTAGGAATACGATCAGTACTACGATATACGATCTCGGACTGTTGCAAAAAGATGGATTCACTGAAAGTTAACAGCTTTGGGCGCTCATTTAAACCTGGCGTTTCAATTTCTAACGATCAGCCATAATTGATGAAATCGTACGATTGGGTGGTGCATGATCGGACAACATTTTTTCTTCCTCAAAGAGCTTGCTTCGACATTTCGAAAATGCTAAAAATTTCGCCGATTACGGTGAAAAAAGTTTGGAATAGATTTTGTGATGAGTACTAATGAAGAGCGTTTCTCAATTGGAGGTGATCAAACAAGCAAACTCCAGGCCGACGATCTGGAATTAATTGAAACTTTGAAAAAGTACCGAGGCTCCATTTCACTGAAGGAAATATACGCCATCTTAGAGGAATTTGGAAATGTCGGCGGAAACATATCTATTTCAGCCATATCGCGTGCAGTAAAATCGCGAATGCAGTCAGGACAACATATCAAACTTATGTCCTGCATCATTGAACATTTGCTCCTGTTGGGATCCAGTATCACGCGGACAAAGTTTTTTGTTAATGCTTTGTTTACCAATGCACGTGAGACCCGATTGATCCAGCAATTTGTTCACTATGACCGCTAAATAAAGCAGATTCGTACGTGACTGGTTTATCATTTCTGAATTCATATTTTTCCTTTGACAATGTGTAAATCAGGTAGCTAAAATATAAGAGAGGATGGAAAAGCTGCATATGTTTCCTCAACGGGAAAATATATCACAAATTCGAACTAACTTATTGATCTCGTGCGTGTAAATATTGGAAATTGCCTTCAAAAAACGTCCTTTCCGAGCCATAATTTATTTGCGAATTCGCCGGCCTATGTAGCCCTACATACAGACTGAGATACAGAGCACCAATATGATGTTCACAATTACCAAACAAAGAGTTTTAGATTTCATTTTGCCACCGCTTAATTAAGTTTAATATACATGTATTTTATATCAAAATGCGCGTAAAATTACAGAGCATTAGAATCCGGCGGTAGGTTTTTGATTGACACAATTCCCAAAGAATTCAGAGGGATTTTGTGTGCAGCGTATGTCACGCTCTCCTATATCTCTTCAGAGATTTCAGTTCGATTGACTTTGAAGAAACGGAAAATGCCACCTTCAAACCTCTTTATTTGTGCTTGAATTGCCAGCTTATTCATTCCTTACATATTCGTCTTTTATATTCCGTTGGTAGGTTGTTGATTTGTATTTTAAGAATGCAGTAAAAAGCAAAAATGTATCAAAATCATGCTGTTTTTCGCCTAAACAAGACTCGCCTCATCTGCATATGTGAAACAATGACCTTTTGTATAACATAAGTTTGATATGGATACACGCGCAAAAAAATAACTCACGTCAATCTTCAGAGATTTACCTTCCAGAATATCATGTACACTCAGCTTTTCATTGATTATCTTTCCGCAAAGGATCCAAGGCGGTTAAAATTCTTTGACGAAGCTGGAGTGAAGTATCCCGATATAGGAACTCGCCTTTATGGACACGCTCCTATCGGCGAGCGATGCATCGAAGTTGTGAGAAAAGTAGAATCTCCCAACTCGACGGTCAACTTGATTGTTTCACTGAATGGGCCAGAATATTACGATGTAATTGCTGGAGCGACTAACAACATCGAATTTTTGCAATTCTTTACCAGGGGATTAAATGCTGTGAACCCAATAACTCTGCGTCCTGTTCTTCAAACTGGGGATATTGTAATCATGGACAACCTCTCTGTTCATCACTTCGATGCAGGCGAAGTTCTAGAGGAATTCCTCGGAGACATGGAAATTGAATTGATATACACACCTGTGTATTCACCCGACCTCGAGATGTGTTTCAATATGTGACAGGGTCACTAAACCCTACAAACAATTATCGTGGGGTCTCAACAATAATTATTGTCTGTTATTTAGGAATGTAGTTATGAAGGGGCAGGCGTGGTTTCCTGTAGGTATATGTTACAATTCCCTAATTTCCTTGTACATGATTATTTAGCTTGATAAATTAGATTAGATTTAGGATATCCTGGGCAATCCCAAAAATAGTATTTAGAATATGCTACAAACAGGATGCTTAGCCCCTAAGATCTGGTCATAAATAGAGCGCAAATCCTGGTTAGTTCAGTGAGAATCATCGGAGTGATGTGCACAACATCAATATTGATCTATTACAAATACAAGAACTATGCTAAGGAAAACTACTAAAGAACTTACTTCATGGTTATAAGGTATGACTGTCTACTCTTAGTATAGATTATAATTGTTCATTTATTACTATAGAAGTACAATACTAAGTTACTCGTTTAATCAAGGTTAGGATTTATGTATAAATCATGTCCGGCTAGTGTTCTGAGCGTTCTGTGTAATCAGTAATCAACACTAATTGTGTCAATACTGCATGGTTTATATTTACAATTAACTAAACCTTCTCTTATAATATTGTTATAATAAGCTAACCTCGTGGCATATGGTTCCTTATATAAAGTACTTGACCGGAGAGTTCTCCATTCATGCTGTTTAGATTATTGCTAACATTTAAAGGTCATGTTTAGGTCATGTTGTCTTGAGTTCATAACTCGTACTAATCACACAGCATAATATATCTGACCTTACATCCATGTTAGGTTATTAACCCTTGTTCCTTGCTAAAATCCTTAAATAATGAATCATATTGTAAAGGAATAACTCTCTAACATTTCCATGACTTTTGAGTATAAATCAAACGACTCACAAGTAATTCTACTCTGTTAATCAGTTAACAATTATACCTATGTCATCTAATATGCATAATATATTCATGATGTCATATCCTGTATTAATGTGTTATAAAGTTTCATATCCTGTTAGACATATGCATTGTCATATAGAACTATAATTACTTAGTCAGTTCAATCAATTGTTACAAATTGTAAATTAGTTAGCCAATATTATTATGATTATATATTTTACTTATATTATTCTATTCTTTGTAATTTTACAGATAAGTAATGCTATATTGTCGTTCCCGTTTGTTTGGTACTATTACAGTTCTGAAATAAATATTTTGTTGTCAACTCTTGCAATCCTTGTTTTAAACCCGCGGAGCGCTTGCCGCACGGTTACAAATAAATTAAAGACGCTACTGAACTATGAGCTCAAAGATGTTTCAGATGTTAATATTGAGTTAGCGGTTATGCTTGCCATGGATAGAATAACACACCAAGACATGATTGGATTTTACAAGCATACATCTTATTTATTTCCTTGAATGAAATACAGTGTATATATCTTTGTATAGGAGTATCAATTAAATTATCCGGCTCTAGCTTACTTGTTTTGCTTGGAGCAGTTATTACTAGTTCTTCTAGTACATCATCAGACGGCGAGGGCGCACTCGCAACAAATAGTCGTTTTCGCCTAGCACTGTCAGAAATCTGATCGGGAATTTCTTTTAATGTTTCTCTTTTCCAACAGGTGTGTCTTGGTCTGTTACTTTCAGGCACATTCGGAAGACCTGCTCCGTGTTTGGTACGAGTGATAAGCAACGGCAAGAGCATCGTCTAAGTCTGATTTATCCAACATCGTAACAAATGTCCCTTCGTCGTCCCGGTATTGAAGCCTTGGTGTTTTCATTCCTGACATGTAGCTTCCCACTATTTCTCTAACAAGATCAACGAAAACATTGAAATCGGAATGACATAATATTTCCTTAGGGGCGGACCATTTGATTTTTGATGGGGGGTGGGGGCGATTTAAAGTATGGTCGATATTTGTTTTTCACCTTTTCATGTTGCACGATATTTTTTCACTGCCTTAGGCCCTTGCACGATATTTTTTTTAACCAAATTTATTTTTGTTTGCCAATATCTATTCAGTTGCCAATTTGAAAATATTGAAAATTGTATAATAAATTACCTTTGTTATTTTATTTTATTATTTGTACAGTCTGTTGTTCTACTTACATCATGATTTATTAAATTTACATCAATCAATGAATGGTGACATTTCCACTGAAACAGAAAAATCCTAGGGAGTATAAGCTATTATAATATAAACTATGTGTACCTCCCAAGAACGCGCGATTTGATTGGTTGTTGAGCGTGCATTGTTATGTTATAGAAGTACGGAGCAGCGAAAGCAAAGCAGAAAACTGTTTAAAACTAGTTTTATATTATAAAGCGAATAGAAGATGACTCTCCTTGCTTCAGTATACAAAAATAATGCACTTCTGAGGTCTTGAAAGCTGCTGAATGCACTCGCGTTCCGCTCGTGCATCCACTACCAGCAGTTTCAAGACCTCAGCGTGCATTAATTTTGTATAGAAGCACGGAGAGTCATTTTCTTTTAGTTAAATATATAATTATCAAGTATTCAATGCTCGCGTTGCAATACTTTTCAGAGGCGTAGCATGCTTTTTTTCAAATGTACGCACAGAGAAACTGTAAGGGGGCATACTCCCCCTGGAAATTTTGAAATCTAGAGCCTTGGAAATACCATTTTCTTCGTTTTCTAGCGGATTTTCTTGCTACACAAATATATATAGTAAAATGCTGATCACTCAGGGTTTTTTTGTAGTTTATTTTGTTTGAGAGACTGTTCACTGGGGCTGCTTCTAACTACAATAATATTATACATGTACACACTCCCTGAAGTGCCATTTCCCGGATTTCATAATTTCAAAGCTAGTCAGCTCTTACGATTTTGTCTTAGATTTCATTTTTTTTAATATATATATTTTAATTATTTTAAATTGTACGCACGTGTGTATACGTGCATAATGCACGCTACGCCCCTTGGGCTACAATGCTAGGTTTTGAATTTGAAATTCAAGACCTGTCCCGTGCAGAGTAAACAGGTATAACACTCAAATTTAGGTCTACCAAATTTAAAAAAAGCTGAAGTTGGTGTCACAATAATGCACGATATTTTTTTTGATGCATTTGTTCTTGCACGATATTTTCTTAAAGGTGGAAGTGCTTGCTCGATATTTATTTTGGGATTTAACCCCCACCCCCATCAACGATCAAATGGTCCGCCCCTTATCAACAGTTTGCTTTTTACATCTGTCAGCGTACAATTATCTTTAGCTGAACCGCCATCTTGAAACCTGAAATAAGTTTTAAACGTGTAGTTTCCCATGCCAAAATGCTAAGAATAGACCTGTCAAACGTTGACAAGTTGCATGTCAAAACCATAACATTCACGCCTACAAACGAAGCCGCCGCTGCCAGCAAACCTAACGTTTGAAACTAGAAACAACCGTCAAAATAGTTTACGCTATACAGTTGATCGCAAATGGTAGTATTGTATGAAATTACTACAACCGTCGCTGTCATTCGCTTCGTTCACTTTGCAAGTTTGAATCTTTGTTTATCTCATGGACCAATCAAATACGATCATTCATTGTTGATTTCAACAGCCAATGAAATTCGCTAAAATTTCAGGGTTTCCCAGAGCCAGCGACGAACCAAATGAGGAGTGGGCTCTGGGTACGAGAATGCGGCCGGGCCCGGAGCCCGGAGCCTGAGGGCGAGTTCGATTCCACAGGACGTGGTTACACAGCTAACTGATCGATCGTACGAGTGATATGTATACAGACTTTGAGAGCTTCTAAATGGCCACAAATATCAAGCATGAGGGCGAGTTTGATTACTGATCGATCGTACGAGCTTCTAAAATGACTACAAATATCAGATCGAACTTACGAGCTTCTAAATGGCCACAAATATCAAGTTAGAACTCCCTGTGCCCCAGTCAGCCTGGTAGACAAAGTACTACCCTGGGTGCCTCTGGAACTACAGTAAATGCATATGGCATTGTCTACCCCAGTCTCAGCCTGGTAGACAAAGTACTACCCTGGGTGCCTCTGGAACTACAGTAAATGCATATATGGCATTGTCTACCCCAGTCTCAACCTGGTAGACAAAGTACTACCCTGGGTGCCTCTGGAACTACAGTAAATGAATATGGCATTGTCTACCCCAGTCTCAACCTGGTGCTATTCAGGTCGTGGGCATTGCAGCAGAATGCGAGAAAGGTGTATCTGCAACCAATAGCGATCGACGTCTACCTGATCACATCGGTATAAATAAATACAAATTAAAATGTCTATACTGTATACAACAAGTTGGCCTTATTGAGTAGCGCCTGGGTTTCCAACGGTGTGGTAAATATTCACTTACTACATGTTTTGCAAGTCTTTCGACAGTTTACATTTCTGAATTTCATGGACGTGGAACAGTCTCTTTCCCTTCTTGCACATTCTTTCGCACTAAGGTTGTCTTTACAAGCCCTTTTATACTTCATTGATTCCTGTAGCCTTTCACGGATCATCTGGGCATTGTTGTTCCGATCCATTAGATCCTTTCTGAGACCTGCAGACCAACGACTCTCCGCCAAGACCAAGCAAAGAGCGCACACAAGGACAACAAGAACAAATTGGGACTTCATTGCTATGACCGTATGTTATACTGAAATTAATGAGAACTGGCATCAGTAATATTGCGTTATGCTAATATCAGGGCCTCTGATATGGTGCGGGGAAAAAAACGGAAATTGTGCGAAAAAACACACGAAATTGTGCGGAAAAAAGGGAAATTATGCGGAAAATTATGATTATGCGATTTTTCCAATGGTTAATTTAACCTTTTTATAAAGGAATGTAATATTATTTTGTTTATTATAAAATGCTCTTTCTTTTTAAGCATATTTATATGATTCAGTCAAAAAAAAATCGGCCTATAACTCGGTCATTCCACAGGAAGCCCAAATAACTAGTGCCAGGCCTCCAAGACAATCTACGCATAGAACGCCTGGTACATTCTAGTACGTACGTTGTTTGATTCATACACATCTCCAACGTGTTGTAGAGGGTTTCTAAGGTGTTTTCAAAGGAAAATCACTCTGAAATAACGGTTAACTGTCAATGAAAGTTTAAAAAACCCGAATATTTGCTTTGGAGCCAGTTATTCATATTGTGCTATTTTTCATGAATTATGCGGCTCTCGGTAAATTACGCGATCGGATGCGATTCGAGGCCAAATGTGCGAAATCGCACCATCGCGTAATATCAGAGGCCCTGTGCTATGCCTACCCATGCCTATTTCCACAATAGACCATTTAGTTCTTCATAAAATAATAACTATAATATTATCATGGACATTTACGATATTTTCATTGCGTTTACGATAATCAGCCAGCAGAATTTTCAGAGAATGGTGCATGATTCAGTGTTATTGCGGGACACTGTACTTAGAATATATCTGGTCTTAAGACAACTGTTAGAGGAGGCTCTCGGTAGGCTGGTATCGGTTCTACTTGTTCTTTATTAATCGTCCTAACTACAAACTGAGGTGCGGTCACCTTTATAGTGACGCGCACTAGCTGTCTATAATCATATGTCAATGTCAGTTTGATCTAGGTTCGTGATTGGCTATATACTATGTAGTTCTAGATTACAAGTTGTGAAATACGCAGTTGATTCGTAAAGTAATCTAAAGATTTTATATAGTTAAATTCTGAAATACTGTAACAAAGTTATACTGCTGGTAGTAGAAATTGTAAGTTAACTGACTGTGTCAAAATATTGCAAGTGGGAAATAGGAATAAGAAGTTCTGACGAAGAATACCATAGTGTCTTTGGGTGTGGTTGATAAGTGAATACTTATCACGAGTGAATAAAAACTGTACAAAGCATTTTCCATGCTGTATTGTGTTTATTATATACTACTGAGATTTTAAAACTCAACTTAACCGGCTAAAAACCGTTTGACGTTCTCGCTATTATTAAACCATTGCTCTATCGACGATGGAAAGCCGTTGAGCGAAACTATGACTTTTCATGAATTAACATCGAAAATACACAACACCATTCAAAGAAAATTTGTTTTTTAATTCTAAAGTTTTTGTCTGACATGTTAAAAACAAGCACAAATCAGTGTTCTGCAGTGATAACTTATCTGCCGTTTCGCCGTGTTGATGTTGTCAGTGACTTCGAGTTTGTATCTTCAATGCGAATTTTCCAAGTCTCTTTTGGCTCGCCAACCATGTCTGCTCAGCTCTCAGTCCGTCAGAATGATTGGTGAGTTATTCAAAGTATTGACAGAAATGGAGAATTGTCCTCCGTGTATAAATAGCACCTTCAAATGATTTCATTTGTGTTGTTGTTATGGCAGTCGACATTAAAGGGCAAGTCTCGGCATTTTTTGAAGCAATTTTGACAACTTTTGAAGACAGTTTGGCCTTTGATTAGCAAACCTAAAGCAAAATAAATTTGCTGAAACGATTTTTTACGGCGAAATTTGAGGTTAAAAGAACGATAATTTTCGCGTGACAGAAAACAAGCTGAAATCGTGTCACACAATCGGTGACGTCACAAGTGTGGAAGTGATCCAAAGCCTATTAACCGAAGATTGCTGCCAAAATAAATAGGTATTGATCAGATAGAGTGTATTTCACAATGCAGATACGTAAAATATATGGCGAAAAGTCGGGTCAATAAAAGATGTTTCACAATAAATCACATGTCAGTTGTTGTTGCAATTCCCGAACTATACGCTACAATGGCAAGTTCTTGTGGGCAAAAGCGTAAACGAGCACCCGGCAAACGATGTGTTGTCATGTTCTGCGACAAAACAAATGCAGACGGCGTGAGTTTACATCAATTTCCGAAGGATGTAAACTTATGCCAGAAATGGAATCAATTTGTTTTGAGAAAGAGGGAAAGAAGTACATGGACGCCAGGATGTGGTCATATATGTAGTGACCACTTCTTGCCGACCGACTACGAAGGTTACGGGGCGAAAATGGCTGGATTTTCAAGTAAACTTGTATTGAGTAAAGGTGCTGTTCCTTCGATACAACCTATCCCAACACCAGAACAACTTCAAAACGCCAGGGAAAGTATCTTCGGGTACGCCATCGTCAGCCACGTCGACATGTACGAATACTACGCCACGTACGACAAGAAGAGGAAATGCTCTTGCTAAGCTTCGTGCGCATAGGGTAAGCATTATTTTGGATTCGGAAAATTCTGGCCTTAATTTTAATAGAATAGGCTTTGAAATACAACTTTGCTATAAACAACGTATTATTTATTTGCATCAGACCATGGCACATATCAATTCTCCCGATCATGAAAATGACCAAGAGAGCGGAGCTGCTACGGCGCAGTCAGCTGATCCCGTCGAGCTGCCAATCGAAGTAGATCAGCCGTCCACTTTAGTGTGCAACAAAGCAACTCAAAAAAGTTTTACGTTTCGAATTCAAAAGCCAGAGAGAAGAAGCAAATGTAAGAGTAATAGATAACTTGTTTCATTTCAAACACCAAAAATTAGTTCTTATTCGATGTTCTTTTAAAATAGCTGTCCAAGCTTCAGATGAACAAAAAGAAATTGCGGTACAATGCAACATTGCTGGCCTGCCCCCATTAGCACTTCTAAGGTCCTCTGAGCCCATGGTCTCAGACGAATCAGATAATGAAAATATTTGTGATGAGCCTTACTCGCCGTCGACATCTGATTTGGACGAGGAGGCTGCGATGGAAGACGGCGCAGTGTCAAACAGCGAGACAGAAATGAAATCGGAAGGGTAAGACGTTTTGGCCTGCTGGGAGAAGGGCGAGGCGAGGGGGTTCTAGTTTGATACTACAACTTTTTGAACAACTGAGATGCATACAATACATGCTCAACTATTGTTGTTTCATATACTTTCTAGACCAAGTAAAGCATCTGTGTCGGAGTCTGTGCATTATCACAATCAACGAAAATATATAGTTTTTGAAAGTTCTCTGTTGGAACTTTTCCAATGTTGCCCTATATGTACTAATGCGTCTGAAGGAATTATTTCAGACATAAAGGGCACTTGGGTTAAAGTTACACAGAGGTGTACAGACTCCAATTGCAACTATGAAAGAGTCTGGACAAATCACAAGTATGCAAAAACAATGCCAGTTGGAAATCTTCTGTTATCAGCAGCCATACTACTGTCAGGTTTGTATATTCAGATTCTGACGTTTCTTAACATACATACTTCAAACATAACACATTCTTATGTACATTTTATTATTTTAGGATGTGCCACAGAAAAAACTTTGAGGATGTTCAAGTTCATGAACATTGCATGTATATCAAGGGCTACTTTTTACCGCCATGCCAGTAGTTATATCAATCCAATTGTTATACAATCTTGGAGAAATGAGCAAGAGTCCTTGTTTCAACAGATGAAAAACCATGAAGAAGGCCTCATACTTGCTGGAGATGGAAGGTGCGACTCCCCTGGGTACTGTGCAAAATTTGGATCATACACAGTAATTGAACAGCACATAAACCGAGTCCTTGATTTTCAACTTGTTCAGGTTTGTATTCAAAAAAGGGGTGGTATTACAGTAAATATAGTAACATTTATACAATAATTAAGAACTAATAGAACTTATTGAATAACACCTGCTAGAAATCAGGTTCAGAACAGTACTGTATATAGGATATTTTTTCTGAGCATGCTTTCTAGCCAGAGACAAGCTAGATAAATTATATATATCATTTAATCCTCTCAGCTAGGCATGTATCTCTATTTCACCATCATTTTTACAGTTTCCATCTTGTTTACCTTAGAGCAATGAAGTAAAGAATAGCGCTTGGATGGAGTTGGAGGGACTGAAGAGAAGTGTGGAGATGATGACTACTGTTGATCTAGCTATCGACACACTAATTACTGACAGAAGCAGATCAGTAGGAGCATACATAAGGAATGACCTCCCCAATACAACACACTACCATGATATATGGCATGTTGCTAAAGGTACCATATATATGTAATAACCATGCATTAATTCTGTATTCCTTTATACATCATGCATAAAGGAGACATTGGATTGGATATGTTGTTGTTGTTATAGGTCTTGCCAAAAAAATTGACAAAATTGCAAAACAAAAGGATTGTGGTGACATAGGAGACTGGAGGCAATCAATTTGCAACCATATGTATTGGTGTGCAGCATCAACACCTGATGGTAATGGGGACATTATCAAGGCTAAATGGGAGATCCTGCCCCTGCACATTCAAGACATTCATGAAAACAATGACAATGACCTCCATCCTGATTGTGGCCATGGGGAACTGGAGGGAGAAAGCAGAGAGAAACAATGGATTGCAAAAGGTGGAACTTTTGATTTAATAAACCAAGTATTTCATATACGTATTGCATGCTACATCATAATAGCAAACTGAAGTAAACTAGAATATAAATATATATCTATATACATATACACAGGGTCATATGCAGCTGTGAAGTTGGAAGAACTTTTGCTCAATAAACAACTGTTAAAAGATGTGAGCAAACTCTCACCTGTATACCAGACGTCTACTCTTGAGGCAAAACACAGCCTTGATATACAGTTTGTGCCCAAGCACACAGCTTTTTCATATTGGGGAATGCAGACAAGGTATAAAATGTGCCATTTCAGAATTAACATAATTTGTTATTGCTAAAAAGGTAAAACATGTTTTGTTTCTTTGTGATACGTGTATCTGGCATTAATATATCCTCCTCAACTTTCATTTCAAGACTATGTCTGTCTGCATTACATTATAATGAAAATGCTGATAGAATGCAAGCTGTAAATAAAGATGGCAAGCTCTGCTATTCCATTCGGTTTCCAAAAGCCAAGAAGGGACAGCATTCTGTAAGACCTCAAAAGACTAAAGCTACATATGGTTTGTATTAAAGAACATATTAATTAATGCAATTAATGTAAATGTCTAACTAACGTAATTCATTGTTATAAAATCAGAATACTGCACCATGGCAATTGAGAACCTCTTTGAACAATACCAAAGAAGCCCTAAAGAACTAAGGTTATACATGGAAAACCTGAGACAGAACACCCCACCACCATTGTCAGCCTCTATAGAAGAAAGACCTGACAAGGAAGAGGCTATTGAGGGTTATGTGTCAAGATTTGCCCATAGGCAAATTGTCCACTGACTGCTGATACATGTACACTATATTAAGATTCATAACTATATTCATGTAATCAACATTAAACCACATGGCTGCTTTTGATTCATAATTAACTTGTTTCTTGTGCTCACATGTGAGCCAAAGACTATATAAAATATATATCTGGGTGATCATGTAATGTTATGTTCTTTGTGTACATTTATACAAAGAAGTAGGTACATGTAGCTGTGACTTTGTGTGATACATTTGTAATAGTTTAGTAATATATACAGTATGTACATGTCATGGTTAATGTCAATGAACCGTACAGAAAATTAATAATCATGAAGACACAAGTATTACTTTCCAACCTGGCTTTCCTTCGAGAATAAAGTACCAAAACATTCAGCAGGATGTAGAATGCATATCTCTATATATGTACAGATTGCTTGGAAGTCCTTGACTCGGTAAAGAAAAGGTCTTCACATGAAATAGACACATAGCATATTATACACACTCAGACATTTCATAGCACCTCTAAATATATATATTTATAGTAATATATTCAATAAAAATAATGAAAATAAACTTTGTTGTTGTTTATATACAAATTTTTGTCGTTAAAAATATATGTAATTAGTATTAATTAAAATAATTATTCGTCTGCATATTGAAAACCTGTAAAAGTAAAGTCTTCTTCTAAACCTGGTGGAGGAAAGTGTGCCCTAATGCACATTACTGCACAAGATGGCAGTACAACTCTAACTTCCTTCCCCAAATAACCCCAACACCATCGCACTAACTGTCGGTATGCTATGTGTCTATTTCGTTTGTGTGTAGGCCCTTCGTATGCATTACCTCCATACTGCTGTCTGTATTGGAACCAAGCAGTTTGAAGAACCCAGTGGTTCGTACAAACGGCTAGAAAACCTGGATGGGAAGTAATACAAGCTGGCTCTTCTTGTAGCCCGTCTACTTCAACAGCTTCTCGAAGCTTCGATTTTATTTGTTCCACCTCTTGGCAACAAACACATTCACATTCCCGATCCATGATTTGGCAATTTTCACATATACACCTGGAAGATAACCAATAAGTCTCGTTGGTCTTTGTGACTGAATATATAAAAGAACTAGCAATAATCTGGACGTACCATTCATTATTGCGAAGGCGATTTTGCTCCCGAGTTTGATCTTCAATGACTTCATCTACTTCATCTTCTCTAGAATTCGTCTCATTTTGTATTCTTGCAGGCTCAAAACGCCAAGGAGTAATCACATTACTCTCCCCGACCCCACTTTCTGTTTCAGAACCTTCAAAACTGGAACTACTGCGTCTAGAATCTGTGCTTTCGTCGCTAGACATTTTGGAAATTGCAAAATCTGTTCGAAGCAAAGCCTTACACACGTGTGACGTAAAATATCACGTGACGGAAATTCGAGCCGTTTTGAGTAAGATACTGAAAAAGCGCCAATTTATCGTCCAAAAATAGTGTTAAAAAAAGGAATATCACCAAAAAAATATTAAATGTGTGTTTGAACACCTTCAAACAATTTATTCCAAAAACTTCATTTTTTGCCGAGACTTGCCCTTTAAGCTTAAAACTCGTCGAAGAGGCCGGTTTACATCTCTTTTCGCTCAGTTTTCTTTCGTGTTTTTGTTTGCCAAGCTGTCCACGTATTCTTCGTGTGAAGTCTCAAGTTGAACAAAACGAGTTTCAGTCATAATTGTTATCCTTTGGGAGATAGAAAAGCTTTGAAATATTTTTCATCCACAAGAGCAAACGAACAAGCGTCTTGTCGCTGAAAAAGCCAATTGAATGCTAGAGGAACTTCACGCGGCCTCTGATTGGACGTATCATTTTTCTCACACGTGAAAAAACACGATACGCGGCTTCTGATTGGACGTATCGTTTTTCTCACACGTGAAGAAACGATACGCGACATCTGATTGGCTAACAATAGTGAGCGAACGAAAATTTACTACACGGAATTTTAGTGAGTAAATCTCAGTATGTCTATAATAAATGTTATTAGTCTCCAAGTACTGTGTATACACCTATATTCCAATAAACGTTGATCACGGATGATCTGAAATGGTTAATCTGGGACCGTGAGGAATTATGGGTATACACTTCTAGTTAAAATGTTCGATCGTCATGGGCGCAACATTAGCGTGCAGAATTATGCCACAGCCTTTGAGCAAAGACTTGCGTCTTCGAATTATCTGGTTAAGAGTGGATGTCGGTTACTCGGCAAATGAAGTTGCAGACATTCTAGGTGTATCGGTCACTTCTGTATTCATATTCCGTGTTTTCACTAGATTTGCGCCGCCTTTCATGAATGCCATCGTCTTTTTGTGGTCCGGTTGACTCGTGTAAACAATTATCTGCAAAAATAACGAACTGACGTTCTCGTTCTCTTTGCGTCGTCAAACATAGGCATTTCACGCCGTAGTTTGGCACTAAACGACTGGAGTTGAGACCAAATCGAGCTCATTTCATACATTCCAACAAGAAGTTATTGAATTTTGAAATTAGCGCTATTGTTTCTCTGACCTCCTCGTCGTCATTCCGTCCGTCCTCGATGCTTAAGGTCCCTAGTATGTTCAACTCCACGCCTGAGAGAACGAAGGAATTTTGCATATTTTAGTCATTAACTCTTAGTCGTCTCCCACAATTCCTCACGGTTGTAAAGATGCGGTATTACGTGCAACAAAATCGTGCAACTTGTTGCGCAACATTGTCGCGCAACAAATTACATTTTCGGTGTTGCAAGTTGCAAAACTTTGTTGCATGAAGGAGAAAGAGCTTCTACTTTGCGCAACAAAGTTTTGCAACCTGCAACACGAAAATGTTTTGCGCGACAATTTGCGCGAACGATGGTAATACGAGAAACATTGCTCTGCAACTTGCAACGCAACAATGTTGCGCAACAAGTTGCATGATTTTGTTGCCCGTATTACTGCACCTTTAGACTAAGAGTTCTTTCTATTTGCTCGAGTGCATTGATAAAGCTATGCATGCTTGCTCGCGCGTTGACTAATTGATTCATAATTATAACATAGTTCATATTATCACGCGATCAAATTCATTAGCGCGAGCGTGCATCCATAACTCGATGGTGCACGCCCGTGCTCCATCAAATGACGTGTGCAAATGTTTTCACCACGCGACGAAGAAATTTTTTCTTAGCGAGTCTTACTGCAGGGCAAACAAATCAAAGTTAAATACGAAAATGGAGAACAATAATGAAGGTTTTCCTGACTTTCCCAATTTTTATCGTTAACATTTTGTTTCTCGTCATTCCTTATTGTCGCTATGTTATAAAAGAATTGGTTCATGCTTTTAGCTGTGCGTCTATCGAGTTATGGATGCACGCGGGAAGTTTGGAGAGCATGCATGCACTCGAGTAGCTAGAGTTGCTCTCGGCTGCGCCTCGAGCAACTCCGTCTTACGCTTCTCTCGTACTCTCCAAACTTCCCGCGTGCATCCATAACTCGATAGACGCACGCTAAGCATGGACCAATTATTTTATAACATCTCAGCGACAAATTAATAAATCATTAAATTATTATTATGAACCAATTCTTAAATAGATATCCTCTTCTATCCAGCCAATCAGAGCGCGCGTTATATTGCTTCTATAGAGTCGTTTTCGTATGAGTGGGAAACCTACGGTACGGAGTTACGGTCACGGTACGGAATCGAAGACATTGTATTTAACCAATCACAGCGCGCAAAATCATCGCTCAACCAATCAGAATGCTTGGATACGGCATGATGATGGCGCGATACGGTCACGCTACGGCACGAACCGTACCGTAGCTACTTCCCACGCTTATACGAAAACGACTCTATTATAAATGTTATGCATGGGTGAAGTTATAAGAATGTGTTTCACTCTATGCATTAGCTCTAGAAGTTTTAAAAGGCGCCAAATAAGACACATTATCATTCGACTCATTTCTATCCGCAGTTCTGATTGGCTAAAAGACCTGAAAATAACTGCGTACAAAGAACGGTCTGAGCATGCGCAGTGAAGATTAAGCAATGTTCGCTGCAAATAACGGTCTGAGCATGCGCACTTAATTGATCATTCACAGTGTAAACATGGCAGCTCGTTTTACAATATTTTTTCTTGATGTTTATATTCAAGAAATTCCTTATTGATAGAAATGAGTCGAATGATAAAACAATTATTGAACTCGGTTATCGCAAAATATCGTGATTTTGTCAGTGGCTCGCAGATTAATTATTTGCCTCTGCCTTCGGCATCGGCAAATAATTAATCTGCTCGCCACTGACAAAATCACGATATTTTGCTCAACCTCGTCCAATAATTGCTTATAATCCATATATATATTGGACTAAGCTAAGATTGGACCGCATAGTCTGTGAGACTGCATGCATGTAAGGTCCGGGATATGGTTCAATGAACTAATAATGAACCGTACACTGTATACAGAGATTAGCAATAAACAGTTTATAACTCTCATCACGATCCATCAAAGAACCACGACCATCCCTATCTCTTCCCAACTCATATATATATTGAAGCGAAAGTTTTTGAAAGAAAAATCTGAGGTAGAAATAAATTTGGATGAAAATTTGATTCGGATATTGGATACAGATCGTGTTTGACCAATCAGCAATCAAACAAGTCTTATAGAAGGAGGGTGTTCCCTGAAGTTCATAACTCCAGTCAAGTCAGCCATCCAAAGAGAAGAAAAGCTATACAAAGTAATTGGTGAGTATATTCTATAATATATAACACTTGCACCTTCATATCGAATCGATCTACAGAGTTCTTCTTTCTTTCAAACGAAAGTACAATGTAGCTCAGTTATCGTTTTCCTGAGTCACTTTCAATGCAAACCGTTCAAACAATCAACCTATTTTCTTGGATTTTATCTCACCTAAAGCGAGATCCAACACCTAGCAAATTCCTGTGTCAATCTCAGGGTGCAGTGTGTGGACTAATTACATCAGTGATCATTAATTATGAAAAGTCAAACGGTGAATGATTTCTTTTTATTTCTAGCCACAATGAAGATTGATTGTCGTGTTCTAGTGTGCTGTTTGCTACTCTCTGTTTGGTTGAGGGTAGGCGGCCGCGATACTTTGGTACTGACGATGCCGCATTGATGGATTTACTAAAGCAGAGAGATGGTAAGTGAATAACGATTGTAGAACTAATGAGGATCTCTGTTAAATGTGCGATGTGATCTTTGGCGCATGTTGCGCATGTCAAAGACGTTTAGAAACTCAGTCCTGATGAATTTCTAACTTTTTGTGTCTCGTCAAAAGTGTGGAGATCTTTGTTGATAATAATCCTTCTTTTCTTTCAATTCATTTTAGGAATTGAAAAGCGTCTCCAATGCTCGTGCAGGAGAGATGCTCCAGATAAGAGCAGCACGACAGGAACCATCTCAGTTTATAACATAGCATTGATATAACGCGCGCTCTGATTGGCTAATTAGCGTGCGCGAGCGTGCATCCATAACTCAATGGACGCACGCTCACGTCATCGCCATAGCGCGCGCTCTGAAATCAATTGGAAAATAAAATTGCTTTATTTGAATTTGCAGTAACTATGTTATAAAAGGAATGGTCAACGCTTCAGCTGTGCGTCCATCGAGTTATGGATGCACTTGGTCGGTTGCTAAGCACTCGAGAAGCTAGAGTTACGCTTCCATCGTGCTTAGCAGCCTCCCGCGTGCATCCATAACTCGATGGACGCACGCTGATCGTTGACCATTCCTTCAATTGGTCCTGTAAAGGCGGCGACAACTCTTGGGAAAGATGCAATCGCATCAGCGTTGTTGCAGAGTGCTGCACAAAAAAAGGCAAATAAAAGAACGACTCTTAGAGTGCTCAACCTTTTCTTGATTTTGTTAAACCGAATTGTAAACAATAATTTCACGATTGTAGAGACAATTATTCCCAATGCACTTGAGTGTGTGCGCTTATTCGATGGTGTGCGCTTATTCTACGGTGTGCGCTTATTCTACGGTGTGCTCTTATTCGAAGGTGTGCTCTTATTCGAGGGTGTGCACAATATTCGAGGGTGTGCGCTTACTCTAGGGTGTGCTCTTATTCTAGGGTGTGCTCTTATTCTAGGGTGTGCGCTTATTCTAGGGTGTGCTCTTATTCTACGGTGTGCGCTTATTCTAGGGTGTGCTCTTATTCTAGGGTGTGCTCTTATTCTAGGGTGTGCACTTATTCTAGGGTGTGCACTTATATTCAAGGGTGTGCTCTTATTCTAGGGTGTGCGCTTATATTCAAGGGTGTGCTCTTATTCTAGGGTGTGCGCTTATTCTAGGGTGTGCACTTATATTCAAGGGTGTGCTCTTATTCTAGGGTGTGCGCTTATATTCAAGGGTGTGCTCTTATTCTAGGGTGTGCGCTTATTCTAGAGTATGCTCTTATTGTAGGGTATGCGCTTATTGCAGGGTGTGCTCTTATTGTAGGGTGTGCTCTTATTGTAGGGTGTGCTCTTATTCTAGGGTGTGCACTTATATTCAAGGGTGTGCACTTATATTCAAGGGTGTGCTCTTATTCTAGGGTGTGCGCTTATTCTAGAGTATGCTCTTATTGTAGGGTGTGCGCTTATTGCAGGGTGTGCTCTTATTGTAGGGTGTGCTCTTATTCTAGGGTGTGCTCTTATTCTAGGGTGTGCACTTATTCTAGGGTGTGCACTTATATTCAAGGGTGTGCTCTTATTCTAGGGTGTGCGCTTATTCTAGAGTATGCTCTTATTGTAGGGTGTGCGCTTATTGCAGGGTGTGCTCTTATTGTAGGGTGTGCTCTTATTGTAGGGTGTGCTCTTATTCTAGGGTGTGCCCTTATTCGATGGTGTGCGCTTACTCTAGGGTGTGCTCTTATTCTAGGGTGTGCAATTATTCGAAGGTATGCTCTTATTCGAGGGTGTGCACTTATTCGAGGGTGTAAGCTTATTCGAGGGTGTGCGCTAATTCTAGGGTGTGCACTTATTCGGTGTGCTCTTATTCTAGGGTGTGCACTTATTCAGTGTGCTCTTATTCTAGGGTGTGCGCTTATTCTAGGGTGTGCGCTTATTCTAGGGTATGCGCTTACTCTAGGGTGTGCTCTTATTCTAGGGTGTGCGCTTATTCTAGGGTGTGCTCTTATTCTAGGGTGTGTTCTTATTCTAGGGTATGCGCTTATTCTAGGGTGTGCTCTTATTCTAGGGTGTGCTCTTATTCTAGGGTGTGCACTTATTAGGGTTTGGCACAAGTTGCTCGGCAACTTTTCGGCAACTTTTAAGATTTTCGGCAACTTTTTAGATTTTCGGCAACTTTGGACTTTTTCAACCAAAAAGATGTGTATTTTTTACTTTTTGGGTACATTTATTAGTTTTCGATAGATAATTTTACCTCAATTGTTCTAAAAAACACACATGGTTGACCTTACGACCCGAGCGCTACACCGCCAGTCAGCCACAGGGTACCCATTTCTGTATATGTGTGCTTACTGCTTGTCAACAAGGTCAGCGGTATCACATGGCACGTTTTTCAAGATGGCGGACTTGAGTGATTCAATTTCCAACTCAGATGAGTCTGCAGATGAGGGTCCAAGTAATCCAATCGCGGAAGCTAAAAGGCTGGGGGCAAATCTCTCTACTCCAAAGAAAGCTAAAATAGCTAGAGAAAGAAAAATTCAAATCAATCCAGCCGGTAAAAGCTAAGATGTGAGGCTTGCAAGGAGACTATCAGTAAGAAATCTAGTACTGTCAAGAAACACATCCAATCCGCCAAGCATGTCAAGGCAAAGAAGGCTGTCCGTTGGACAGCAAGAAAAAAGACCAGTCAGTACTAGATTTGATCAGAAGGAATGATCAAGCAAAGCATCCCAAAGGTGAAACACTGCCTCTTGATATGCGTCTGTATCGCTTTGAATTGATCGAATGCTTTTTAGCAGCTGGAATTCCTTTATCTAAAATTGACTGTCTACGCTCGTTTCTTGAAAAGTATGGGCATAGGCTTACGTCGGACAGTCACCTAAGAGAGTTAGTGCCTTCCGTTCTTGCAAAAGAAAAAGAGACGCTGAAATCAGAACTATCTCAAGTGAAGGCCGTTTCGACCATCTTTGACGGCAGCACTCGTTTAGGTGAAGCTTTAGCTATCGTCGTGCGCTTTGTAGACAGTCATTGGAATGTCCAACAAAGGCTTGTCAGACTTCAAGTATTAGCAAAAAGCTTAAAGGCTAACGAGCTTGCCCAATGCTTGATACAAGCCCTGGCCGTTGATTTCTCGATCCAGCCCGGAGCTCTATTAGCGGCAATGAAGGACGGTGCGTCTGTGAACAAGGCAGCACTGCAGCAAGTCAAGTTCTTTTTCCCACAGCTGCTGGATGTTACTTGCTTCTCACATACAATCGATAATGTGGGCAAGCACTTCGAGTTCCGTGTTCTGGACACATTCGCTCAATACTGGGTGAGCATGTTCTCGCACAGTGCAGCCGTGCGCCTTGCCTGGAAGACCAAGACTGGCACTGCTATGCGTAGCTATAGCCCGACACGATGGTGGAGCAAATGGGAGACGATGAAACAGGTACTGGATTATTTTGGTGACGTGGAGCCATTCCTCAGGGAGAATGATCAGCTTGTTCCTGCAACTAGAGTTCACTTATTGGAGATTTTCAACTCTCCTGCTGACTCTAAAGATCTTGAACTTGAACTAGCTGCTTTTGTTGACGGAGGAAACCACTTTGTCTCAGCTACGTACTATTTGGAAGGGGATGGGCCCCTTGTTTTCAGTTGCTACGAGCGGTTAGCCACAGTGTCCCATTCAGTAGCCTTGGCCAACTACCCTAATGTTGAAGGAGTTGCTCGCCGCCAGGCAAATGGAAACGTGCCTGTTTTCAACCAGTTAGTAGCCAGGGCCAAAGCCTGTATCAATCCTGGTTTGCAGTTCTATCAGCGAAATTTCAGTCAAGAATTTTATGATATTGTCCGTGCCTTTCGTAGTGCCAGATTGTGTTGTCCAGTACAGGTTCAGCAGCTTCACCCTACAGTTGCTTCTGTGGAAGAGTTAAGGAAGTTTTCCTTCCTTGATGATGACGGTATAATACAAGGGCTCACCGCCGAACTCCCCCGGTACATGGCCATTGCAGATGGCACAGCTTTAGAGACCGAGGAAGAGAAGCTACTTTGGTGGTCAAGAAACGAAGCAACCTTGCCCAACTGGTCCTCAGCAGTAAAGAAAGTACTTCTAGTGCAACCGAGCTCTGCCTCTGCTGAAAGAGTGTTCAGCTTAATGAAGAATTTCTTTGGGAACCAACAAGATGCCGCCCTAGAGGAGACAGTTGAAGCTTCGGTGATGCTCCGCTACAACCAAAACCAGAGGAGGAAGGTCGTCGTACTTTGAATGGTTGTTTCATGACTGATCGCATAGTATAAACAATAGGAAGTGACAACCTGATTTGTAACCTTCTTTATTAGCATAACAGTTATCATCGCTTTTGTTAGAGAACTTGTAAATATTAGTTTATACGTCAGAACCCCGGTTTTCACATGTCACAAAATGTGAGCACGTCAATTATGAATACGATCTCAGGGAGTGAACGTATTTTCCTGCAGTCAGCACGAAAGTAATCTTAAGAAGAAAAAAACGCTTTTCGAGTTTGAAATAGCTTTGAAATAAAGTTTGATAAGAAACAAGGCAAGAATGTGTGAAATTTCAATATTTTTAACCTAAAAACAAGTTAAAAAAGCTTAAATATCTTGGCAACTTTTCGGCAACTTTTTGAAAAAAGTAGCAACTTTTCGGCAACTTTTTGAAAAAAGTAGCAACTTTTCGGCAACTTTTGAGCACTTTTATCGGCAACTTTTGAGCAAATTATCGGCAACTTGTGCCAAACCCTAGCACTTATTCAAGGGTGTGCTCTTATTGTAGGGTGTGCTCTTATTGTAGGGTGTGCTCTTATTCTAGGGTGTGCTCTTATTCTAGGGTGTGCGCTTACTCTAGGGTGTGCTCTTATTCTAGGGTGTGCACTTATTCGGTGTGCTCTTATTCTAGGGTGCTCTCATTCTAGGGTGTGCTCTTATTCTAGGGTGTGCGGTTATTCTAGGGTGTGCTCTTATTCTAGGGTGTGCTCTTATTCTAGGGTGTGTGCTTATTCTAGGGTGTGCTCTTATTCTACGGTGTGCGCTTATTCTAGATTCTAGGGTGTGCGCTTATTCTAGGGTGTGCTCTTATTCTAGGGTGTGCGCTTACTCTAGGGTGTGCTCTTATTCTAGGGTGTGCACTTATTCGGTGTGCTCTTATTCTAGGGTGCTCTCATTCTAGGGTGTGCGCTTATTCGAGGGTGTGCACTTATTCAAGGGTGTGCGCTTATTCGGTGTGCTCTTATTCTAGGGTGTGCTCTTATTCTAGGGTGTGCTCTTATTCTAGGGTGTGCGGTTATTCTAGGGTGTGCTCTTATTCTAGGGTGTGCTCTTATTCTAGGGTGTGTGCTTATTCTAGGGTGTGCTCTTATTCTAGGGTGTGCGCTTATTCTAGGGTGTGCACTTATTCGGTGTGCTCTTATTCTAGGGTGTGCTCTCATTCTAGGGTGTGCTCTTATTCGAGGGTGTGCGCTTATTCGGTGTGCTCTTATTCTAGGGTGCTCTTATTCTAGGGTGTGCGGTTATTCTAGGGTGTGCTCTTATTCTAGGGTGTGCTCTTATTCTAGGGTGTGTGCTTATTCTAGGGTGTGCTCTTATTCTAGGGTGTGCGCTTATTCTAGGGTGTGCGCTTATTCTAGGGTGTGCACTTATTCGGTGTGCTCTTATTCTAGGGTGCTCTCATTCTAGGGTGTGCTCTTATTCGAGGGTGTGCACTTATTCAAGGGTGTGCGCTTATTCGGTGTGCTCTTATTCTACTCTAGGGTGTGCGCCTATTCGAGGGTGTGCGCTTATTCGAGGGTGTGCGCTTATTCGGTGTGCTCTTATTCTACTCTAGGGTGTGCGCCTATTCGAGGGTGTGCGCTTATTCGAGGGTGTGCGCTTATTCGAGGGTGTGCGCCTATTCGAGGGTGTGCGCTTATTCGAGGGTGTGCGCTTATTCGAGGGTGTGCAATGTATGTGGAATAAAGTAAAAATAAAATAAAGTAGCCCGAATTCTACATTGTGGTTCCGCACCTTTATTGGTTCAGTGTTGGACTCATTCATCATGTGCTTTTATGAGCTTTTCAGCAGCCTTAGTCATGTCAAGTTCGACAGTGGACAACCCGAACAGTCGACTATATCTTAAGCGAAAACAGGATGTACCTCAATGCCCTTGAAAACCAACTCATCACAGATGCACTTTGATACATTGTTGAACTACCTGCCTGAATTGATAATAATTATTTGATATTGCATTCATAATTACACCCTCTCTCTCCTCTCCCCTCCCTTCCTCTCCCCTCCCATCCTCTCCCCCGGCGTCTCCCCTCCCATCCTCTCTCCTTTCCCAGAGAGGGCCACGCGGGGGAGGGGGGAGGAGAGGTGTATTCTGCGCATGTGTGTTGTATTAAATGTAATCGTAATATTTTTTGTGTCTTAAAATAATTGTATATAATAACAGTTTTGATGGTTGGTTTTGATACATGTAAGTAGCTTACAGAATTCACGTCTGTAAACATTGCATGTACATATAACATACTTTTCCTGTTCAATAAATCAGATGTTTATGATGTATCAAATATAGCTTTAATATTAGCATGTCAGTATGGCAAAATTCATGTTCCTAATTACTGGAAGTTTATGGAAATCAGTATCGATTTCAACTTGCAGCACTTCACTTGCATAGCGCCAACACTAGTAATAGTAATAATAATAATAATAATAATATAATAATTCAGTTATTATAATTTCTTGAATGATCTACAGTGCATTATTTAAGAAATATAAAACAGTTTTCCGTTTTATATACTCTGATCTAAACACGCGGGATGTTGGGAGAACACTTGAGAAGCGTAGGAAACCACGACGCGAAGCGGAGTGGTTTCCAGCTTCTCAAGTGTTCTCCCAACATCCCGCGTGATCAGAGTATATAAAACGGAAAACTGTTTTATATTTCTTAATTATAAAATAACTACAATGATTTCTTTTTGAAAAAACCGTTTATTTACGCGAGATTCTACTGATCAAATTTGCAATTCTCCTGAAAATCATCAGAAATCGCCCATCGTCCAATTATAGTAGTGCTGCTAAGAGCCAAAATTGTTCGTTTTATGATAAAAGCATGAAACTTTGCAGAGTTGCTAACCTCTATGGGACAAACAATTATTGATATGGAACCAGCTCAAATTCGCACTCTGATTCACGTAATGCGCATGTCAAAAAATGGCACATTTGGCTTCTGCATGGAAACGAGGCTGAGGTTGAATAAATATGTTTTTCCTGTTAAATGATGAGTGTAATGTCATATTATTACATGTTATGATTATAGTAGATGCTACAATGCTCTTGATAAGTTTTCAAATGGGTCACATGATTGGTCACGTGACAATTTATTAGATTACTCCAAGGAAGTGATACACTATGTAGTTCATTATACGGTTTGCATTTTATGCCTTGAACTTATTGCGATGGAAAGTTTCTTATCATCATTCAAATGAGGAGGGCACGTCATGCAGCTGAACAATATCTAATAGGCCCCTAAATTCAGTTTGGTGGAATATGATGAAGATGGACGATTTTGAGATTTTACCACAGGGATCCCGCATCAAATACCGTAAATGAGATTTATCATTTCAGTATATAATTCATATAATTTGGTATGTTGAGTTTTCTTGAACATCTCTGGGCGTAATACCAAATTTAGTTTAGTCCAATCACTGAATCAAAATGGAATTACAGAATGATGCACAAATGTTTGCATGAAATCGATGCTCGCAAAGCATAAAATCAAAAATCACTTTTTTAACGTGTCAAACGTACGTTTTTGCTTATGGCCAAAATAGCTTACAATATGTTATCAGTTAAAGCTATTGACTGTTTAAAGATTGTCCGATTGACACTAGCTTTGCAAAATGACAAAAAATATCGATCAGATGACAAATATCATATTCAGACATTTGACTCGTTCCTACATTACAATATCCACCGATTTGACTCAGTTACATCTTCCCTTGCAGCCTTTCTTGCAGCCACAGTGCATTAATTCATAGCAAGAATCCTAGGCCTGTGTAAGGGTTGCCAACATATTAATTATATTGGTTTCCAATGATTCCCTTCTTTTTTCCATCCCCATGACATGAATGGCAGGTTGCTTAGTAGGTCGACTGAAAAGGGTCTCCTCAATGCCAGATCCATCATCTAAGAGGCAGGATTTAGTATAAAGTGCTTAGAATCTCTCCATTCGACTGAAGTGAATATCACCTTGTGATGCAATATATAATAGTCATCGATGGAGCTGTCCAAATGCTAACGCTGGGAAAACCGCATCCACATTTCAGGAATATTCTGCCGGACACAGCGTACTAGCCATTTGATCAACAAACAACTTGAGTCAAGCACGAGAGTAATACTTTATATGGGACGTGTACTGCAAGCGATGACTGAGCAACATTAAACAAAACTATTTGGCAAATTTCTTTCACAGCTGAATAACACTGACCACAGATGGCGAAAAAGAGATCCGCTACAGCACACATGGGAACATGTCCTATCATGTATCAACTGATGACTGTTCTGGATCGAGCCTAGCAATCATGAAGAAGCAGATACGTGCATTATTATCCATGACTATAAGATGCTTGACTTTCATGTCATCAGCAACATCCCCACCAATTAACTAAAGCACTAGAATCCTGGTACAACACACAATGATAGCAATTTTCCGAGGAGCCTGCATATGGGTTCAAGATTTTCTAGTGATCCTACTGAATATAGGGCAAACCTTAGAATCCACCTTTTCATGTACTTAGTAAATACTAAGTACTTCGAATACAGTATTGCCATTAAGAACAATGGCACAAGTCTTGCATGCAGATATGTTCAGCAATACAAACCTGGAACGTGCTCAGAAGAGGAAAAATAATATTTATCAGAGCTAAAAAGAAGTCCTGCATTAAAAGGTAAGACGGTCATCTTTAATTATATGCTATGCCAGGTTCGTCAAAAGAAATATGTATTTTCTGTGATGAGGAATCTTCTTCTTCAACATTACTTGCTGCATCAACATTTAAAGTTGATAGAAAGACAGTGAGGGAATGTGCAATGTAATTGTTGAAGGATGGTAAACTTTTAGCAAAACTATCATCAGGCGTTATGATGGCATGGCTGTTCTCGATAGATATTTGCGTCGTTCTACTCTATGATCGGACAAGCAGCTTGTTGGATGTCAATAAAGCCAAACATCCTGTGTGTTGTACCAGGGCTGCCTGAGTTGGTAATGATAGCAATTTTCCGAGGAGCCTGCATAAGTCTTTCTCAAGCAACATACCCTCCCATCTCCATCTACGTCCTTGGAGATGGAAATAAGAAGGACAGGAATCATTGGAAACCAATTAATTTGGCAACCTTTACACAGGCCTAGGATTCTTGCTATGAATTAATGCACTGTGGCTGCAAGAAAGGCTGCAAGAGAAGATGTAACTGAGTCAAATCGGTGGATATTGTAATTAGGAACGAGTCAAATGTCTGAATATGAGCCGGAACAATTAATTGATATTTTGTCATCTGATCGATATTTTTTGTCATTTTGCAAAGCTAGTGTCAATTGGACAATCTTTAAACAGTCAATAGCTTTAACTGATAACATATTGTAAGCTATTTTGGCCATAAGCAAAAACGTACGTTTGACACGTTAAAAAAAAGTGATTTTTGATTTTATGCTTTGCGAGCATCGATTTCATGCAAACATTTGTGCATCATTCTGTAATTCCATTTTGATTCAGTGATTGGACTAAACTAAATTTGGTATTACGCCCAAATTATATGATGAATTATATACTGAAATGATAAATCTCATTTACGGTATTTGATGCGGGATCCCTGTGGTAAAATCTCAAAATCGTCCATCTTCATCATATTCCACCAAACTGAATTTAGGGGCCTATTAGATATTGTTCAGCTGACGTGCCCTCCTCATTTGAATGATGATAAGAAACTTTCCATCGCAATAAGTTCAAGGTATAAAATGCAAACCGTATAATGAACTACATAGTGTATCACTTCCTTGGAGTAATCTAATAAATTGTCACGTGACCAATCATGTGACCCATTTGAAAACTTATCAAGAGCATTGTAGCATCTACTATAATCATAACATGTAATAATACGACATTACACTCATCATTTAACAGGAAAAACATATTTATTCAACCTCAGCCTCGTTTCCATGCAGAAGCCAAATGTGCCATTTTTTGACATGCGCATTACGTGGATCAGAGTGCGAATTTGAGCTGGTTCCATATCAATAATTGTTTGTCCCATAGAGGTTAGCAACTCTGCAAAGTTTCATGCTTTTATCATAAAACGAACAATTCGGGTAAATTTTGGCTCTTAGCAGCAGGACTAAATCAAATCTCGCGAAAGAAATCAAAATGGCAAGCGACTCGACAACTTTTATCTGTGCCGTATCGCCGTTTAAGTAAGTGTTTTGACAGGAAAAACGTTTTCTATCAGAAAATTAAAGAAGAATGCTTCTTACGGCTTCCTTTATCAGTTTGTGTATCCTGTAAATACGAAAAACGAAGAAAAGCTGAGCTAATGAAGACGAATCGCCAACTTTTTGCCGAAATATTTGACAACTAGATGAATGAGCACGAAGTCAGGTAGCCAAATATTCACAGTTTTTGTCGTATTTTAAAATCTTTTCAGCGTTTTTCTCGACAAGAATGTATACACGATGGACGTTTTTGAGACATTTGACAATATTTTTTCTCTTTGACATATTTTACTAGAGATATTGTCCGGCGAACAGCTTGTCAATTTGTAATTGTAGCTACAAGAATCGCTCTGTTTTGTGAGTAAGTTTAAGCTTATATTAAATACGGCTATCGTTGCTTGGTATTTTCAGTCGTTAACTGACTTGACAAACTATAGAACTCATAGAACGGTTAGTATGTGATTGAGCGGAAAACTGAGCAGTTAGATTATTTAGTTCTCTTCGTTTATAGTGTGATTTGTCGACAAAAGTGGACGATTCGTCGCCAGTTTTTGGTGTATTTAAAACTCAATTCTTGCAAGTTTTCAGTTTCAAAACAGCAAAATCACATCTAGATAGAACTTGAACTTGAGAAAACAAGAAAAACTAATTATATGGCTTTCGTTGAAAATATGTAACAGCAGAAAAACAAATATTTGGTGTCGATCAAATCCACTACATCGCTTCAAGGTCGTTCAAGGTCATGACGTAGCGTGTTTATATACTCTCATCTAAAACGGTGTTTTGACCAATGAGAGCGCGCGTTATATCTAAATTATTTTATAAATGCCTATATAAAACTAAATTTAAAAAAAAATAAATAATTAGAAATGAGGGTTTATCATGTGTAATTTCAAAACTCATAGGACAAAAAAAATATCATAGCTGGAAAGAGCTCGTTGAAATTAGTAAAAATGTGAAGTTTGGAAAAGATCGCTTCACAAATTGCGAAGATATGAAATTTCAAACATCCAAATTTTCATATGAAAACCTTTGTTGGAGGCAAGAGTTGCCTCCAAGCGTAACTTTCCAAAGGTTTTCATATAAAATTTCGATTTTTGAAAATTCATGTCTTCGCAATTTGTGAAGTGATCGTTTCCAAACTTCACATGTTTACTAATTTCAACGAGGTCTTTCCAACTATGATAATCATATTTTGTCCAATGAGTTTTGAAATTACGTGATAAACCCTCATTGGAAGTAAACAAAATTATATTAAAAATCTGCAAATCTATATAAGATAATGTCATTAATGTCTAAGAAACAAATACATTATATAATGAGTATAAAAAGTTAACAATATGCTAGCCTAAAGAATGACCGACCAACAGCCTATCGACTGACCATAGTTGATTACTAGATTAATATTAACTATGGACTGACTGACTGACTACTGAGTGACTCATAGTGACTACTGACTCACTCATAGTGACTGACTGACTGACTACTGACTGAGTCATAGCGACTGACTGACTGAATGACTACTGACTGACTGACTGGACTGACTGACTCATAGTGACTGACTGGCTGACTGGACTGACTGACTACTGACTGACTGACCGGACTGACTAACTGACCGGACTGACTGACTGACCGGACTGACTGACTGCAGACTGACTACTGACTGACTGACCGGACTGACTAACTCATAGTGACTGACTGACTGGACTGACTGACTGATTGCCGACTACTGACTGACTGACCGGACTGACTAACCGGCATAGTGACCGACTGATCACTGACTGGACTGACTGACTGATTGACTACTGACTGATCATGACTGACCGGACTGACTGACTCATAGTGACTGACTGACTGACTTATAGTGACTGATAGCCTATTATAGTGCTCTTCCATACACACAAAAAAAAAACACTTCAGGTCTGCAAGCGGACGCTCATTGAATGCTTCATCGGTAAGGTGCTTAGAACCCAAATCAAACACAACATCCCTCAGTCCTGCGTCCTTCATACTATTAAGGACCATTTCCTTGGTCAAAGGAAACACATAAAACCTCTCGCCAACATTATAACAGGTCCTGTCTAGCACACCATGCATGATTAGGTAGCCTCCAGGGCGAAGCATCTTTGCAAGAAATGCGACGTGATCTTTGTACTCTTGCTCGCTTTCAACAACGGCTTCAAGAGTAAGACTTGTGGAAACAACATCAAATGGTGGGCCGTACTTCATAGAGAGATTGTCGGGAATTTGAAGAGGAATTGGTGCTTTAACATCACATGGAACAATGGCTCTTATCTTGTCTCGTACTTCAGATTCCCTTTTGTCGACTTCGTCTATGGCTTTGCCTTCTACCTTTTGCACAACGAATTCAAAAGTCGGTCTCCAGTTAAACGCTTTTGGGTCTTTAGCAACCCAGTCTTTGACAGCTTTTCGATTTGCTTCTAAATATTCAGCAAAAAGAATATCTTGGACGTGTGTGCAGGCAGTGATGAGCCTCGAGATGTTCGGTCCGCCGCCATACTCGAGCATGTTCTTACATGGACTACTTTTTACTTGGCTCCAGAAATCAAAAAGTCGTCGAAGAAAATGCTCATCTTTTCTGGGGTCATCAAAATAATTGTTAAAGTATAGTTGAGGATCGAAAAAACTGTTGTAGTCCTTGGTTGTCATCTCTAATCATTCCAAGTCAGTTGGTGAAGGCTAAAAGGGATGCCTCAAAAGGACCTTATTAAATATTCATTCCATGACGTCAGTCGACGTTCTCCGAAAGAGTTCTCGGGTTTCGGTTTTTTTTTATCGACTGATCGACGGGGATTTCGAGAACTGCATTATATTGAGCCAGGGACGTTTAATGTTTTGGTAATAATAATGCGGGAAAGAGCAGGACTATTTTAAATTTTAAAATAACTAAATCCCTGTGCTCATGGATTCGCTATCGACTACTTGAAAAATTGAACGACTCACTAGTTTGGCTATAGAAGAAACATATCAAGCTCTAATGCAGTTCGAAGGCATCTAGTCCTGCTGCTAAGAGCCAAAATTTACCCGAATTGTTCGTTTTATGATAAAAGCATGAAACTTTGCAGAGTTGCTAACCTCTATGGGACAAACAATTATTGATATGGAACCAGCTCAAATTCGCACTCTGATCCACGTAATGCGCATGTCAAAAAATGGCACATTTGGCTTCTGCATGGAAACGAGGCTGAGGTTGAATAAATATGTTTTTCCTGTTAAATGATGAGTGTAATGTCGTATTATTACATGTTATGATTATAGTAGATGCTACAATGCTCTTGATAAGTTTTCAAATGGGTCACATGATTGGTCACGTGACAATTTATTAGATTACTCCAAGGAAGTGATACACTATGTAGTTCATTATACGGTTTGCATTTTATACCTTGAACTTATTGCGATGGAAAGTTTCTTATCATCATTCAAATGAGGAGGGCACGTCAGCTGAACAATATCTAATAGGCCCCTAAATTCAGTTTGGTGGAATATGATGAAGATGGACGATTTTGAGATTTTACCACAGGGATCCCGCATCAAATACCGTAAATGAGATTTATCATTTCAGTATATAATTCATATAATTTGGGCGTAATACCAAATTTAGTTTAGTCCAATCACTGAATCAAAATGGAATTACAGAATGATGCACAAATGTTTGCATGAAATCGATGCTCGCAAAGCATAAAATCAAAAATCACTTTTTTAACGTGTCAAACGTACGTTTTTGCTTATGGCCAAAATAGCTTACAATATGTTATCAGTTAAAGCTATTGACTGTTTAAAGATTGTCCAATTGACACTAGCTTTGCAAAATGACAAAAAATATCGATCAGATGACAAAATATCAATTAATTGTTCCGGCTCATATTCAGACATTTGACTCGTTCCTAATTACAATATCCACCGATTTGACTCAGTTACATCTTCTCTTGCAGCCTTTCTTGCAGCCACAGTGCATTAATTCATAGCAAGAATCCTAGGCCTGTGTAAAGGTTGCCAAATTAATTGGTTTCCAATGATTCCTGTCCTTCTTATTTCCATCTCCAAGGACGTAGATGGAGATGGGAGGGTATGTTGCTTGAGAAAGACTTATGCAGGCTCCTCGGAAAATTGCTATCATTACCAACTCAGGCAGCCCTGGTACAACACACAGGATGTTTGGCTTTATTGACATCCAACAAGCTGCTTGTCCGATCATAGAGTAGAACGACGCAAATATCTATCGAGAACAGCCATGCCATCATAACGCCTGATGATAGTTTTGCTAAAAGTTTACCATCCTTCAACAATTACATTGCACATTCCCTCACTGTCTTTCTATCAACTTTAAATGTTGATGCAGCAAGTAATGTTGAAGAAGAAGATTCCTCATCACAGAAAATACATATTTCTTTTGACGAACCTGGCATAGCATATAATTAAAGATGACCGTCTTACCTTTTAATGCAGGACTTCTTTTTAGCTCTGATAAATATTATTTTTCCTCTTCTGAGCACGTTCCAGGTTTGTATTGCTGAACATATCTGCATGCAAGACTTGTGCCATTGTTCTTAATGGCAATACTGTATTCGAAGTACTTAGTATTCACTAAGTACATGAAAAGGTGGATTCTAAGGTTTGCCCTATATTCAGTAGGATCACTAGAAAATCTTGAACCCATATGCAGGCTCCTCGGAAAATTGCTATCATTGTGTGTTGTACCAGGATTCTAGTGCTTTAGTTAATTGGTGGGGATGTTGCTGATGACATGAAAGTCAAGCATCTTATAGTCATGGATAATAATGCACGTATCTGCTTCTTCATGATTGCTAGGCTCGATCCAGAACAGTCATCAGTTGATACATGATAGGACATGTTCCCATGTGTGCTGTAGCGGATCTCTTTTTCGCCATCTGTGGTCAGTGTTATTCAGCTGTGAAAGAAATTTGCCAAATAGTTTTGTTTAATGTTGCTCAGTCATCGCTTGCAGTACACGTCCCATATAAAGTATTACTCTCGTGCTTGACTCAAGTTGTTTGTTGATCAAATGGCTAGTACGCTGTGTCCGGCAGAATATTCCTGAAATGTGGATGCGGTTTTCCCAGCGTTAGCATTTGGACAGCTCCATCGATGACTATTATATATTGCATCACAAGGTGATATTCACTTCAGTCGAATGGAGAGATTCTAAGCACTTTATACTAAATCCTGCCTCTTAGATGATGGATCTGGCATTGAGGAGACCCTTTTCAGTCGACCTACTAAGCAACCTGCCATTCATGTCATGGGGATGGAAAAAAGAAGGGAATCATTGGAAACCAATATAATTAATATGTTGGCAACCCTTACACAGGCCTAGGATTCTTGCTATGAATTAATGCACTGTGGCTGCAAGAAAGGCTGCAAGGGAAGATGTAACTGAGTCAAATCGGTGGATATTGTAATGTAGGAACGAGTCAAATGTCTGAATATGATATTTGTCATCTGATCGATATTTTTTGTCATTTTGCAAAGCTAGTGTCAATCGGACAATCTTTAAACAGTCAATAGCTTTAACTGATAACATATTGTAAGCTATTTTGGCCATAAGCAAAAACGTACGTTTGACACGTTAAAAAAGTGATTTTTGATTTTATGCTTTGCGAGCATCGATTTCATGCAAACATTTGTGCATCATTCTGTAATTCCATTTTGATTCAGTGATTGGACTAAACTAAATTTGGTATTACGCCCAGAGATGTTCAAGAAAACTCAACATACCAAATTATATGAATTATATACTGAAATGATAAATCTCATTTACGGTATTTGATGCGGGATCCCTGTGGTAAAATCTCAAAATCGTCCATCTTCATCATATTCCACCAAACTGAATTTAGGGGCCTATTAGATATTGTTCAGCTGCATGACGTGCCCTCCTCATTTGAATGATGATAAGAAACTTTCCATCGCAATAAGTTCAAGGCATAAAATGCAAACCGTATAATGAACTACATAGTGTATCACTTCCTTGGAGTAATCTAATAAATTGTCACGTGACCAATCATGTGACCCATTTGAAAACTTATCAAGAGCATTGTAGCATCTACTATAATCATAACATGTAATAATATGACATTACACTCATCATTTAACAGGAAAAACATATTTATTCAACCTCAGCCTCGTTTCCATGCAGAAGCCAAATGTGCCATTTTTTGACATGCGCATTACGTGAATCAGAGTGCGAATTTGAGCTGGTTCCATATCAATAATTGTTTGTCCCATAGAGGTTAGCAACTCTGCAAAGTTTCATGCTTTTATCATAAAACGAACAATTTTGGCTCTTAGCAGCACTACTAATCACAACGACTCGATTTTCTCAGTTTTATAGCAAATATTTTGGTAAGCAAAATATATATTACAGGCGCGTTCCTGGGCGGCATTTTCAGCTTTAAGCGAGCAACCGAAAAGTGTTGAAGAACGTCATAAGAGCGCAGATACTGAATGAGCTCGTCCCGGCCTGTATCCCTGGTGAGGTATACTTGAATCGGCTGTCAGTATTCTGCAGGTGACTTGCAAGATCCGTTTTGGCGTGCAAGATCCGTTTTGGCGTGAAATTGCAGTAAGACGTAAAAGTTACTTTTAGCTTCAGCCTTCAGGTTGCCACGACGTACTGAGTGCCACATTTATTTGTTTCTCTTAGGATGTCATGGCATGATTTTTATTTACTACCGATAAAAATCGAAATGAAATGCTCTTTGTAATTGCCAAGTTGAGAAATTGACACAAAAACAATACCGCACGCTGTCTAGACACGGTGTACGAGCAGGGTCTTTGAAGAGTTTCCGTTCAAAAAAATCCTTTTTGGAGGCAATTGTTTGGGAACTGACACAAGGGCGCAGTTGAGGAAAAGTTGTTTTTTTCTTGTGTAGACATGGATAGTATAGAGTTTAAGTACTGGAGAGGAATCAATACGATTGAAATCGTAGGTTGTGACCCTATAGGTGATTCTGAACATTGATAACAAATATTCTCCGATAAAAAATATCATACAGTGATAATCGATGATACTCATCACCCCATCATAATAAATAAAACCAACTTTCAGTGCACTCAGAGCCAGCGTTTCATCATGTGTTCCGCCATATTGAATTTGATTCTTCGGGAAATGAGCTCGGGGGATTGTCGTACATTATCCGTGACGTCGTGGAATTGAATATTTAATGAGGTCCTTTTGAGGCATCCCTTTTAGCCTCCACCAAGTCAGTTGGGTAAATTATTAGTTGGGTATGGGAGAGGAGAGAAAGGGGATTGGGCCGAGGAAGGAAAGGAGGGGGAAGGGAGGGGAGGGAAGGGGGATGGTGATGGGGGATGATGATTAGATAAGGGAGGGATATGGAATGCTTATGCTATGTACTAGTGTATTGGTTATACCCTTGTACTAGTACAAACATTATGCAAAGGGCATCAGCCAATACACTAGTACTAGTAAATAATATGCTACATGTATATATACTTCAATCAGTATAAGGTACTGGGTATGTGCCACCCCGAAAGATATGGTTTTCAAGGGTAAACTGGGTATCCAATCATGCAGTGTCCTTTTGGTCTGGGATAGGGTATGATTTGTGGTTATGTTTTTTGCCTGGTCACAATCCAGAACAAAGCGGCATCTGGACCATGGACAATTATATAACTTTTAAAGATTGTTTGTGCGTAGGATTCATTTAAAATTCAAGAGAAAGTAAGCTTCATCTACGCTACTGTTTTGACTGATTTATTCCAAGCTTTCGGGTTCCAGACCCATCGTCAGGGAAATGATGGTACAATGCAATGCTTCAATCGAAAATACAATAACACAACAACAATGGTTACCAAGGTGACAAAAATAATGGTACAGAGTGCGAGCTAGAAATAAAACAAAGTGCGCGCGCGTGATAGCAATAAAATACGCCTCAGTCCATCTACGTTTGTTCCAACAATGTTCCTTGGCAAGAATTCTTGAATTCTTCCATGCACTCAATGTTGTATAACTGTAGAACTTGATTCATTTCAGTTGCAGTATGGCCCTTTTTGACTCAGTCTGGGGTAGGATATTGATTTCGAGCTATAGGTCTGGGATAGGGTATAGATTTTCAAGCTTAGGTCTGGGATAGGATATTGATTTCGAGCTATAGGTCTGGGATAGGGTATAGATTTTCAAGCTTGTAGGTCTGGTATAGGGCAAGGTTTTTGGGGTCATGCATGGTGACACACCCCTAACCAAAACAATGCCAGAATACAAACAGACTGCATACACCCCTAACACCCCCATCCGGTAGTGCAATTTAGAAAAGCGTGAAATAAATAGTTATTCAGTTTTCACGCTTTTCTAAATTGCTAATACAAACCTTATGCTTATCAAATAATAATAATAATAATAATTTTTTATTTATAGCGCTATTTCCAAAAAATACAATTTTCCTCACTGGAAATGTGTTGTGCACAGACACTGAGAGGACGTAAAATTCATTATATTAGCCATTCCGAGGTTGCGGAAAGGACTGGTGACCGAGTGCAAAAATCAATGTAATTACAAAATGAACCACATCACAAGAAAGATAACATTGAAATAAGTAAGTTTACCGAGTTTGAGCATGTTTGGGTGAATACTAACAGAATAACAGGCATTTAAAAGTCGCAAAAATAAGAGAGTGTATGGGCTTTAGAGGCGGAGTCCCCCAAAACCATACATTCTCTCTTATTTTTTTGATTTTTTGAAAGCTTGCTATTCAGTTAGTATTGATCCAATTATAAACACTCTCAAACTTGGTAAATTTACTAACTTTGGTGTGATCTTTCTTGTAATGGGGTTCATTTCTTAATCAAATTAATATTTCTACTCTCGGTCCCAGTCCCTTCCGCAACCTCGGAATGGCTAATTGAATTATAAGCTAATGGTATTACAAGAAGCGAGATGGATGAGGCACGGGCAACAGGTCACGTAGAGTCAATATTTTGGGTAATATATGTATTTTCCGTATCGCTTTAATATAAGCTCTCCGAAGCTCTGTTATTGTCTGTATTCGTTTCTGATGACCTTTAGATATCCGAACCCCAAGGTCATCAGAAACAAATACAGACAATAACAGAGCTTCGGAGAGCTTATATGCGATACGGAAAATACAAATATTACCCAAAATACTGACTCTACGTGTTCGTGGATGAGTTGTGCAATCATGTTGCTCGCAATATCGTGTGCCGCGATGCTAATTTATGTTATATAGAAAAATATGCAAACAAACAAAAATTGTAAGCCCGGCGTGCACGTTAGTGTTTGCATAGCCCGATGCAAAGATGAGGGGAGCATTCTAGAGCTGATGTGGCATGGTTTTACGAAGAGCTCAGGAATTCTCCCAAACCCCCCGAGTGTTTGCATCAGGCTATGCAAACACGGGTAACAGCCAATCAGAGATCTCTTAATATATTTTATATAGAAAACTACCAACATTGTGATACATTCATATTTTATTTGCACTATTGTAAGATCTTTTTAAAATGTCACCATATAATGTAGGCATGTTATGCACGATTTGCACAATATGTCGTTGCTTACTCGACCGTCACAAAACCATTACAGATTATTACTATTATTATCCCATGCATTATTGTCTGTTAAATCACTACAGGGAAGTAACTTTAACTCCTCGTTTACTTGGATCGCTGTCCATGTCCCCATTAAACCCTCTTACTGCATTTGGACTGGAGAGAGGAGAATCGCTGGAGTCACGTCGACTCTTTATTACAGGTCTGGGTTCGTGTGTCTTACAAACCCCTTCAGGTATTCCACCACGCCTGACCCACACATTACAAACACACGTGGGGCGTCCACTAGCTTCAGGGGGGTGTCGTTTGCATGCTTGCACTTGACTTGCGGTATTCTTGCTCGTTTTGGCTCTGTTGTCGTTTCTCTTGATCCAAGCATTCGCATAGCCTCCCGCTTTGACTCCAAACACATTCCTTTCATCGTCGGAGTCGATGTCTGCTTCCCGCTCGCTTTCAGAGTCTCTGTACGACCGGAACTTCTGAGAGTGCTTCTTTCGGTGGCGCGATGACGTCGACCCTAAGCTCTCGCGGCTCTCGGCGACACGGGGATTGGAAACACGGCGTCGTTCAGCCTGCGCACATATGTAAAGCTGCGACATCTCGATACTCTCAATAGCTTGGTCTTGTGCCCACTGGTTGAGCCTACGAGCTGTGGCTGGTGAAACCACTGATCTATTATCTGCATGCTGTTGGTTGGTTTTAGCTGTTACTTGTAATGGATAGGTGTCGGTTAGTAACTGGAGGACAGCACAGCCATCACTAGAGGAACGCGAGTGCTGACCAGCGGACGCCACGTCTGTTGGTTGAGATGCTTTCTTCTGTTGATTACTCTTGTTTCTATGGCGACGATGATGCACTAGAGAGTCATTGCTACCGCTCCAACGCCCAAGGTGACCATGGCGTCCTTCGGCTGAAGCTGCGCTTCCAACACTACTTGAATCCACGGCAGTGTTACTCGAAGCAGTCTTGGTGTTTCGATTTGTTACTGAGGATCTACGAGGTGGATCCCTGGACTCCACAACGTGGTTGCCATTGTCTCTCGCCTTTGTCTCTTTGACTTGCTCCAGCGAAGATGCTGATCCTCCATGATAATTGCTTGCAACTGCTTCGTGGCCGACATCAGGGCGTGGATACTTGGCTGTCTTCCGACGCATTTCAGGAGACTTGGACCTTGGAGATGCTGCTACCTGGGGTGACTTGGAAGACGACTTGGACGAGTGAGATCGAAGAGAAATTCTGTCAGAAGGATTAGCGGCCATTTTACAGTGCTTTTGCTTAGCTTGGGTTTCCACTTGACGATTGGCTGATGGCAGGCTACGATATCGCTTTGGGGTGCACGATGAAACAGACTCGCTATCTGTACCATTGTTGCTCGAAGGTTTAACGGCCATCAAATTACGAAGGGCAGCAGCAGCAGCAGTAGCAATGGCTTTGTGCTTGGAACTAACTAAAGACTTGAGTAGAGAGACGGCTCCTAGTTCCCATAGCAACTCTTGGTCCTCGATACATCGCGCAGAGAGATTCCATAATGCTCCACAGGCGTTACTAACCACACGCGTACTGGGAGACCTTAGATGACCAAGCAGACTTTGAAAGCATCCATTCTCACGTAGAATTTGACGACACTCTGGTAGCACTGCAATGTGGGATGACAAGTTCCTTAGGATTCCACCACTGCTCTCGATGACTGAAATGTTTCCACTTGGGCTGCAGTAGTTGAGACTCCTCACAAAGAATCTCAAAGCACCGGGTATATTACAAAGTTCTGTCTTGTTTTCGGGACAGTGAGCTGACAGATTCCACAGGCCACTTAGAAGAGTCCTTAGCACCGTCTCACCTTGGGCATTCTGTGATGCTTCAGTCAAAGCTCTTACCGCACCTACTTTACGTAAGGCATCACGGGACACTTCATCAGCACGCCATGACAGATTACGTAATACACTAGCCGAGACTTGAATCAGTTCTTCTTCTTTAGTGGTTTTCAGTTGAGCTATAAGTGCCTTGATTGTCTTCTCCATTTTACAAAGGATAGTCTTGTTCTTAGTGCTACCAAATGTAAGATTCGTCAGGGTCATCCCTGCATACTTGCGCAGACTAACACTATACAAGTCATTGCAATCAGCATTAACTTTACAATCGATTTCCACAAGTTCTGCAACAGCTTGACAGCCACCAAGTTCACATATGGCATTGCGGTGGTCCTCTTCAAATGATAACTTCATCAAGGCGGCAACAGCAGGGCCTGGACCGTAATCCCGTAACGGTGGATACCACCTCTCTGCGCAGGGATGAGGTGGTAGATTGCTATACAAAACAGCATCACAGTGAGCTCGTAAGATCTCAAGAAGCCGTAGAACACGGATCTCTCGTCTTCCTCTGCGGTCTTCAGGGTTGGAATACACGATATTATGCAATGCAAGACCTGCCCTTGCTCTACAGTCACGTCTAGCCATAGGGTTGGCATGCCCATGAAGAAGATCAATGAGTAGCGGAAGACATCCCGATTGTCTCATGGCAGCACACGAGTCCTTGCTATTGGACATGGCCAGTAGTGTACGTGACATGTCGTCTTTGTCGTGAGTGCCAAGCAGTGAAATGAGTGATTGCATCATGTCAATACGTGTGTCGAGGTCGTGATGCGTAGCGGCAGTACTGGCAAAACTAACAACACTTGATGTCTCGAGACCTTCCAGTGCATCGTGGGGAGAGTAACAGTTGGCTTCGAGACTTGATTGGCTGATACTGCGTGCAATACCTATCAAGCAGAAAGAATAAAACATTAATATACTTTATAGTGGTAATATACTACACGTGAACTTCTCGGGCTTCCTGTGGTCTAACACCTCTATTTAATAATAATAATAATAATATTTAATCTTTATTATTATTTAACAATAATAGACTACGAGTTCGAGTTTTCTATGAAGAAAACGAGAACGAATAGTCTAATTGTTTTAGTAGAAACCAACTAGCATACTACCTTTGATCGTTTACCAATATTCATTGATTTTTCAAAATGCCGGCTTTTTCGCTACTCACTATCTATCACTCAATAGATAGTGAGTACGTTAGCCAATCAGATTACAGGATTCGTGATAGTATGCTAGTTGGTTTCTACTAAGCCTAAATAGAGGCCTACTATATATTATACCTAATTAGTAGAAACCAACTAGCATACTATCACGAATCCTGCAATCTGATTGGCTAACGTACTCACTATCTATTGAGTGGTAGATAGTGAGTAGCGAAAAAGCCGGCGTTTTGAACAAAAACAGAGCGAAAAATCAATAAATATTGTTAAAATATCGAAGGTAGTATGCTAGTTGGTTTCTACTAAAACAATTAGACTACTTGTTCTCGTTTTCTATAGTCAAATAGAAAACTCGGCGCTATGCACCTCGTTGACTATTCACTCATAGGAAACTCGAACTTGTAGTCTAATTGTTAAATAGGAAGGTGGACTGGTATTATTATTAAAAATAAGAGTTCGCGAGTAGATCACTTGGGCACTCAACACTCATCTAGTTACAGCCAAATCTCTCTGACTGCCTCTGTTAAGCGACCACCTCCCACTAGCAATCACATTGCCCAATAATAGTCAAGGAAAACGGGAGTTACGGAACTGACACATTATAATAATATGTAGGTATAAGAGCGGTAGAAAACAAGACAGATTATCAGTCAACAGCCTACTGTACATGTACGCTTTCCAGAAATAGCACAAAACACTCGTATAACAGTGGTGAATTTAGGGTGGGGCGAAGGAGGCGCACGCCCCCCCCCCCCCCCTTTGGCCCCCCCCCCCCCCCCCCCCCCCCCCCTTTGAAATACAAATACATTTTTTGCCAAACAAATATTTACATAAAATTTGGCTGAAACCTATGTCCAACCTCAACGCGTCCCCCCTTTGAAAAATCTCTGGATCCGCCCCTGTATAAGGCCTGGCATGTATTTTTCGAAACTCCCCAAAACGGTTTTTTCTAAATATAAATTTTCCTTTCCAAAATGTTTTGGTGACTTTCAAGAAACACACACTGATCAAAGACCACGTTGATAAAGATACAAACCTTTGTCTGATGAGCAGCTCACATCACACAATCTAGTGTCTGTTGGTTGAACCACGGGTGCAAGTCTTTCTTGTTGTTGATTTGTTCTCAGGACATTTCCAGCATGCAAAGGTTTTGTTGTTGTTAGGTACATTTGTTGAAGTCTCTGGTCGTCATGGTGCTTGGGCATAGCTGTATTTCTAGGTACCAAACAGTTGTTGTCGGTATTTTGGAACTGGGATGTGACTGGTATATCTTGTGGTCTTGGTATCTCTTTCTTAGGCAGTACTTTAACTACTTGCTTTATAGCCTGTTCACTTGCCGTGTTGGGTAAGGGTTCTTTGGGGACTGACACTGAGGCAGCAGTCAAGACACATAAATCACTTGAAGGAGCATCAGGTTTGGTTCCTTCATATTTCTGTACATCGGTGCAAACTACAACAATAAAATATTACAACAAAGCAGTCAAATCTCACACACAGGATTTTATATTCTTTGCGGCCATTTTATGTCACGCGACTACGCTGCATTAGGACACAAAAGCATGCTCGAGGATCCAGGTTTTTGCCCGGCGCTCCGAAGTCACCCGGCCGGGCAAAAACTGCTGGATCTTCAAGCATGGACACAAAAGATGACTGCAAAGGAAACTAGCCAATATTGTAAATAGCCAATGCTGTGGCGTGACGTGGGCTCCATACTAAAAGATCTATTAATTCTTCTTCTTCTTCTTCTTCTTCTTCTTATATATACCTTGTGCTTGTTGACCAAGCTGATCTTGTTCACTGCAGAAACCACTATCACGTCCAGGGATCTCTGTTGTGGTGTCATGCTGTTCATCACGCTGTGCCTGGGGCTTGGCTGGGACTATCCCAGAGTTCATTACTTCCTTTTCAATAGCCTGTTTTTCTTCCAAAGTCATTTGGGATGAAGCACTGTGGTTCTACAACATAACGTTGCACTCAATATACAACACATTCTACTAACAGAGTCTAGATACACCAAGATGTCACAACTTCAGTGATTTTGTAAGTACATAACAAAACAATGTCATTTGTCATATTTGGCTAATTTTTTACTTACATAAATGTACAACATAACATGCTAATTTTTTTGAGGGCCACAAGTTTATTAGTGTGTTTATGCTAATATTATATGCTACCATCGTGACATAAATGCTTTATTATTAGTATTACTCATACGGTTTCGAGTTCAATTTGGAAATAATTTGCACAATTGTGTTTTTCAAAGAGTATACATGTAGTATCCAAATTGCACGAGCCCGTAGGGTGAATGCAATATGAGCTCTTTGAAAAACACACAAGTGCAAATTATTCCAAATTGAACCAGAAATCATATGATTGCCAATTAATAATATTCATGAAAAAAAAGTAATTTGCACATTACCTATCAACTGCACTGCTCTTAGCCAATGAGAATCGAGAATTTTTTTCATGAATATTGTTATTATTATTATTAGTATTATTACAGCAAGACCTCATTGTTGAACTCACCCCACAAGACTCACGGTCATCTTCCATCCAGGGAGGTGTAAGGTAGATGTTTTCATCTGATGGCCGGCGTGAGTTTTCTTTCGATCCAATCTTCCAGAATACAGCATAATTCTAGAAACACACACTACTTTGTAAGCTGAATGAATTTCTACACAAACTCCAGTCTGTCTCCTGGGAGAATACTCCCCATGGGAAATTCTAACTTTTGCCACCATAATAACTTTATATCCAAAGTTAAAATATGGAATAAAAAGGGGGTACCACCCTGAGTTTTTTTTGTCACTTTATGGGGCAAAAACATTTTTCCAATATTGAACATAAACAAACAAGCAAACTCTCCTATCCAATATATTTTTTGCAATTTACTTTACATCAGAAGCTAGGGAGGCAAGGAATATGTGAATGGAATGTGGGATACAAATGCCTATTGATGCACCATAAATGTGGAAATTAATATTATTAAAGAAATGGTGAAAAGTGAGATGTAAGGAATGAATGTGCAGTAGGAAGGGTCCTGAACTACCTTAATAATATTGTTCATTCATTTGTTGTCATGGCAATTGTGTATCGATATATCCTATTTCAAAAAATGTGTTCAAAGTCTATTTGCTGGCCTACCTTTGTTGAATCCTGATCATCTTCATGCCAGGGGGGGACCCGCTGTATTCTTTGTTCTGCTACCATTTTACCCATAGTAAAGCTCTTGCATTGTGTTTCTGGACGACATGCCATGTTCTGAACAACAATAAGATATTTAATCATAACTATTACAATTTCCTCTAATCTGATTGGTTGAGAGACTGTCCTATTTTAGCATTAATTGGACAGTTGTAATCGCACAGTTGCAAGAGCCAATTACATTACACCTTTTCAGTAAAATGCGCGCGCTATCACGCAATCGCTATGCTATCGAGCGCACGCTCAAGAAATTTTTAACTAACTTTTCTCGCTTTTTCACCAAAATATGTCATTGCTTTGGGGCATTTTAGCATTGTTTATCATGAAGATCTTTTTCTCGGAAATTGTAATTAGTTATGATTAATTGGTAACAGGACTTCGTGTCGTCCAATTCTGTCTGTAATCATACTCGTGATAAACAAATTGGACTCCCGCTACGCGGTCGTCCAATTTTGTTTACCACTCGTATGATTACAGACCGAATTGGACTCCACTCAGTGCTATTACCAATGTTATATAGCTAATTGCATAATTGTTGTCGGGTTGAAAATCATGAAAGCTATGACCAAAAGGCATTCTGGGAAAATAAAACTCTCAAATAACAGTCAAATGATTGACCTTTTTATGCAGACTTGTAGGATCTTAGTTAAATAGCTCATGTATCTTCAAAACTACGAGAACATTGAATATATCTGTATGTAATGCAGGTCATGAACTGATTTCCCATCCATCCTTGCGGTCTCAGCTTCTATGATTTATGATTTTCAACCAGACAACGATTATGCAATTAGCTATATACTGTAGATGAGACTAGAATAAAGCATCATACAACTAGAACAATGTATATAATACTGCATTCAATCAACCCCAAACAAGGGTCTGTGTCTATTACATTTTATATTTTAGTTACATGTATATTACTTTATAATTCGCAGTTGAAAATATACCAATAGCGCTGCGCGGCGGTTCTAAAAATAGGTCGCGTAATAGATGCATGACTCAGACAAGGATCATGCAACTGTAATCATACTGAAAAGAACACAGAGAAACCTACATTTTATCATGCACACACTGCTTATTTTCAAAACAATTGTCAGTAAAAAAACAAACTTACAAAATCGGACTGAAGGATATAAAAGTTTGTTTGTCTGAGTTGTGACGTCACTAATGCGCTTCGCTATTGATACTTGCGCTATACAAGTCAATAAACTATTATTGTTAAATTATTACATCAAACTAACCTGTACTTGTACATCGTCTTCTTCAATCCATGGAGGAGACAGACATATCTCTTCATCAGACGGCACTCGGCTGATTTGTTGACTAGTTATCCCTGATGGTACTTCTTGCTTGCCTGATATACGACCAAAGTCCTAAACATCAATCAAACACATTATTTCACCTGATTATATGAACAGTCAACTGTTGCCATACAGATACCCCACTATTGCAGACACCCCACTATTGCAGGTACCCCACTATTGCAGAAACCCCACTATTGCAGGTACCTCACTATTGCAGGTACCCCACTATTGCAGATACTCCACTATTGCAGATACCCCACTATTGCAGATACCCCACTATTGCAGACACCCCACTATTGCAGGTACCTCACTATTGCAGACACCCCACTATTGCAGGTACCCCACTATTGCAGACACCCCACTATTGCAGGTACCTCACTATTGCAGATACCCCACTATTGCAGGTACCCCACTATTGCAGATACCTCACTATTGCAGATACCTCACTATTGCAGATACCCCACTATTATAGATACTCCACTATTGCAGATACCCCCACTATTGCAGATACCCCACTATTGCAGATACCCCACTATTGCAGATACCCCACTATTGCAGAAACCCCACTATTGCAGATGGGCTTACAACAAACCATAAGGTATTTAAAGATTTACTGACCCTGAGGGAGTCTACTTCATCATCATGCCACAGCGGTGGCCTTTTAATGTGTTCTTCTGATGCTCTCTGGTAAATAGCTTCATCAGTTCTCTCCATGTATTTCTCTTCTTTCTTTCTGTCATTGCCAGTGTAATCCTACAAACATCATATTATCAATAACCACTAAATATTACATGTAGAGTGCAATTTAGAAAAGCTTGAAAACTAAATAACTAATTAGTACTAAATACAGGGCTTCTGACAGGTTGCACAGTTGCGGATCCGCACAATTAGGTCAAACCCGCACAATCCCGCACAATTCCTCAAAATCTGCAAAATTCCACACAATTTGTTGACAATTTTCATTAAAACAGACATACCTCTTGATCACTATGGTTTTGGGAAAAATTGATGGATATTTTTACGCCATTTACCTTCGAAAACACGTCCAGAAATCCCTTGTTTTGCTCGATCAGCTAGAGCAGATGTAAAAAAACGACAAGGCGCTCCATTCATAGCTTGCGCAGGCCTGGGCTCTAGTTTGTAAAAAAAGCCAAGGCGTTCCATTCCAATCAATGATCGTTTCGCTCTCGAGCGGAGTGTAAATTTGAGGTTTGTTTTTGGGTCGATTTTGCGAGTTTGAAAGAAATCAATCAAAAGAATACCTTCTCTGATATCTGCTCCTTCAAATTAAAGCGATCTGGACATTTTGGGGTCAATTTTCTGGGAGAAATGTGTACCGAAACCATAAGCGTGAATTAGTATTTCACAGACTCGAGAGCTTTCCCACACAATTTACGTCCAAAATCCCGCACAATTTTACTTTTTTCCCTGCAACCTGTCAGATGCTCTGTAAATAGCACTAATGAAACAATAGAAAACAATAGAAATAGCACTATTTAAAATTAGTACTATTTCACACTTTTCTAAATTGCACTCTAATTTTGATATGAGTTTGAGCATGACATGCTGAAAAATGTTATGTAAGAAATATGTTAACTAGCAAACTATATCTACATACACTAAATCGTTGTCGGGTTCAAAATCATAGAACATATAGAAGCTAAGACCACCCACAAGGGATACCTGGGAAAGCGGTAAATGAGTCAAATAACGTCGCTTATTCGTAATTTATTTCCCGAATATCCATAGAATTTTGCTTAGAGAGATCATTTATCTCAATAAACAACAATTTTTTTTCTCTGACTACATAAAACTTAGCTGATTTACCGCGTATCCATACATCCTAGCGGTCTCAGCTTCTATGTTCTATGATTTTGAACCCAACAACGATTCTTCAATATAACTTTATAATTAACAATATTATTATTTGCTGAAGGCAAGTGATTAGCGGTGAATATTATTGACCATAATCACTGAGCCTGAGGTGAATAATAGTGACCATAATCACTGAGCCTGAGGTGAATAATAGTTTTAGTAGAATGTAAAACTTGAATATCAGAGAAAAGACAAAATTCAGGAAAAAAAACGTTTTATTAGTACTTCCGCATCATGACGATTTTACTTCTGCTCTCGATCAGTGATTATCTTCTCATAATCACTGACTTCGCTCGACCAATCACAGCACACAAAACTCTATATATTCAAGTCTAAAATTATAAGTACTAAAGTCAAATAATTTTCACATTACTTTAGGTAATCAAAGTCTCTTGTTGATAAATATATTTTCTAACCTTTATGGAGTCAGCGTCATCATCCTCCCATGGTGGAAGATTATTGATGACATTGTTTGATGGTGTCATGCTACTATTGACTGTGGCTGGTCTTTTGTCTCTTTCAACAGCACCGAAATTCTGTTAAGAAAACATGGAATCTTAATTAGAATTCTAAAACATACCTGTACAAGTATGTACAACTATTATTGTCACAGGTCATGTCAGGCCTGGGAAAAGGTTTGAACTGACAGTCAGACAAAAAAAGGTTTCCCCAAAGTTAATTTCAGACTGTTTCCACATTAAGTAAGGCCTCATTAAGAATTATGATTGTGTCAAAGGACAGTCCTCTTATTGCACAGCCATATAGAAACTTTGTTTTACGCCAAAGCAGAAGAACAGAGTCAGTGTTTCTGGCCAGACAGAGTGTGCTGGCCAAATCCTGCGACATAGCAGACTGGTCAATGACCAGCTGTAGGCTTAATCAATCAATCAATAATAATAATAATAATAACAATAACAATAATAATAATAGATGTGTAGCACAATCACATGTACATTTGCAAGCTATGGCAAAACCACCTCAAATTATTTTAATACTTAAAAGTATGAGCTAGTAATTACATTTCAGATATTTTAAGCAAATTTCTGTCATTAATTTGACATTTATAGCACATTAACTAATTACCCATGACCCTTTGCGGGTGTGGCACTTTGCTATATGACTTGTTAAAATTACTATAATTACTAAAAAATGCAAAAAAAGTACAATATATAATTCTTAGATGATTATTGACTTTATAAATATTGTTTCACGCATTTTACAAGGCCGTATTTCACGTGCCTTACACGTGCTTTGAGCCCTTTTATCTTAGCATGAACTCCCCACATATATAAAGGAGTGGTTACACAGGACTCCTTTGGACTCCTTCGACGTTCTTGCACGATTTCGAAGCAAATTTTACGATGACGGCTTCGTAGATGCACTTTTCTTCTCCAGAGTGTAGCGGTAATTCGATCGTTACACCTGGGTAAACACAAGACCGAACTACAGATATGTTTCCGAATTACTTCAAGTGATATTTCTTCATTTCTATCGAATGTAAGGCTGTAAAACGCGGGGAATTTGTAGTCCAATACATGAACTGTGCCGTGGAGATGTATCAACAATCAAAGTCATCTCAAAGCTGAAATACAGACTTTCATATTTGTAAGTACTGTACAATTTTACTCAATAAAAATGCACAACAAAATTATTTCTGAATCACAAAATCCTTTATTTCTCCATCGCTATAACTTGTTTCAAAAAAATACTTTCCACAACAGCATATAGGTTAATGAACTTTACTCAGACATATTAACTTTATTTCTAGGTCCGTGTACGAAGTTGCTGTACCAATTTTTGTATGGAGTCGAGCACTGTTGGATATGCAGCGTTACATTTAAGCACTCAGCTACGACTGGACATCAAATTTTTATTCCTGTTCTTTCAAATATAGACTGTAAATGCTGTTACTTTGGATATGATGGCCTTTAATACCATTAAATAAATGAATGTTGTCACTTTTCTTATTCGTAATCTTTTTTGGGACAAAATATATGGTTTTTCCAATATTTATGCAAATGGGGTGTTACGCGTTACATGCGTAATTTCATAACTTATCGCATCATCTTCAATATTTTTTCATACTAAGCAATTTCGATTGGCAATATTTATATGTATTATTAAACTTCAATCATTTTTACATCAAAATGGAAAGTTTGAATCGAATCCATCATATTCTTACGAAGATATTATGAAATCAATTTGAACAACCCTGAATGTACATGTGATTGTGCTACACATCATAATATTAATAATAATAATAATAATAATAATAATAATAATAATAACAATAACAATAATAATAATTCTCTTGTCATGGATCTCCTCATGGCCAGCAGTTCGTAGCTGCTAGGAGCGGCCTATTTTGCATTTTTAGAGTGTTTTATAGCCATTATTCACCACAGAAGCCCCCAGAACAGTATATCATTAAGCTTGACTGGTGTGGTAGAGACCGTTCTGCTGAAAGAAACCAGCAGCGAGAACCGATTTCACAAAGACACACATCGGCTGTGCTTTGAGGAATTCAAAATGGCGGACTCAACTGTGAAATCGTCTCTCTGGTTGTTCTGTGGTGGATTCCAGGACCTACAAAGGCATTTTTGGCGACTTTGGTCTTGTAAAGAATGCAACCGGTGCAATATTTTGCCTGTAGGACTGAGTGGCTTGACACTCTAAAAAACTCTATAAAACGGAAATGACGGAACCCTCGCTGTCAAAAATTTTCGTATGTTCCTGGTATCTTTTTCGGGCGTGCAGAAGGAAAACATGTGTTTGCGAAAGTGGTCCTAAGAAAATGGTTATTGTTTTGCAAGAGAGAGGGAAAAATTCACGAATATATCAAGAAGAGAGATGGAAGTTTGCTGAGAAAGTAGCGTTTTGTTTTGCAATGATGTATTTTGGAAGAAAATTCAAGTCAAATGTCGTTCATTTTCGAGGTGTGAAATTGCGTCAAAAACACACATGTTTGATTTCTATGAAAAACAAATTGAACTAATGCCCAGAAATTGGGACTGTAAGTCAGTTTTCTTGAGGTTAAAATTTGAAGAGTTATCTAGTTGTCACTAATAACTGGCCATGAGACCGATGTTACGAAAATTCAGAAAGTTAGAATTTTTCAAAGCAGTATCGATATTTACGGCCGGTTTCGGCCTGTGTAGGAGTCAATCGAATTAATTATTATTTTCTTATTACAAAATTAAAATTTTACATTGTACAAATAAATGTACCTGAACTGAATCTCCATCATCCTGATAGGCAGCCTTAACCAGTTGTTCAAGCTTTTTCTTGTCCAAGTTTCTTGGAAGTAAAATAGGTGACATGACAGTTTTGACACTTTCTGTAGTACTTGTACTGCTTCTGGGGCCTCCTTTAGCAAGAATTGGACTTTGAGGCTGTACGGTGTTTAGCACTGCATTCCTTGGCATTTGCCGGTCATGAAACTTTTGGCTTTGGTAAACAGGATTGACGTTAGGTCTTGTTGGTACATTGGTACTTGGTGGAAGAGGCTTGGCTTTAGCTTGTTGAGGTACTCTTGACATCATCTATGAACATATTTATTATTAAATACATTGAATAATAATAATAATACACCTTTATTTAAGGAGGGTGGCCGTAACAGTTGGGTAACTGAAAAACCTGTGGCCCTCAAATTTGCCATGGTTACATGTACATAAACTGCTGACTGTATAATAACTACAGTAAACACCTCATACTGTAGGTATTAACATTACGTTCTGTTACCTTTCCATTTTTTTGCTGATTTACAAGTGTCTCAACATCACTATCATCGCATGGCTCCTCTTCTGACAGTTCCCATCTAAAAGCATGCATATAAAACTTATTGCCATTGAGAATTCATGATTAGCAGTCCCCTTATTTCTTGACTACTTATAAAAACAAGATGGTGTGTCCCCGATTAGTGTACCACTTGTGGTATGCTAGAAGTCATGACACGTTAATAAAGTTTATGTATGTATGTATGGTAAACTATAAACAATAACAAACAACAATAATTATATAGACCGAATGCAATAATGGCGGAATCAGTAAATCTCATTTATTGTGTAGTTATAGTGATATGATACAGCCATCGTTTCAAAGAGTATAATAACAAAAAGAAACCTACAAGATTTTAGAGCGATTCTACAAAAATGTAAAAAGTTATAGTAAATTGAAATCAAAAAGATTTGTATGGGAAATTGAGTTTTGGACTGAATAGCCTCGTTTCCATGCAATTGCTAGAATTCAAATGGTTATAACTTTACAATGGTTTTATTTAAAAATTGATGGGCTTTTGATGTATTACTAGACTATGTATGGCCTTTCAAAAATTGATATTATATTTATTAAATTTGTATTTATTCTCAGTTTATGCAAATTATTTTGCCATTATTGCATTCGGTCTACCGGTATATACATTACACATACATATACAGTCAATTGCAGAAACGTTGTAGTTTTGAAAATATGTACATGTATATACACATACCTAATGATGCATAAATACCGATTTTCAAGATACATGTAGGATCTAAACCATTTTAATGCAAGGCCTCCAAACCCAAAGCGATGTTGCATTCTTTCAAGTAGAATTTCATGGTCCAAAGTATCAAAATTGCATGTCAACTGATCGTAAATATATCATTGGAGACCCTCAGCAGTGCAGTCTCTGTGGAATGAAATTTTCTATAGGCGGATTGGGTTACTGGAAAGAGTTCATTTAACTCAAGATAGGAATGCACTTGTTGGGCCACTGTTCTCGATGGTTTTGGAGATAAATGACAGATTGGCTATTGGTCTGTAGTTGGAAAAACAGTCCGGATTTACAGATGGCTTTTTCAGAGATGAACGGACCAAAGATGACTTGAAATTTACCATTTATGATTTATAATGAGATGCAAAGGTACAATTTCTTCGTCAGATTTGTTATAAAACAGTTTGTTGACCTTTGTTGGAGGTTGGAGGTTGGAGACTGCAACTCAACGAATATCTTCAGAATAAGATTTTGGCATCTCAAAATTAAGTTCCTAATTAAATGTTACTGAGAGAGAAATCCTTTTTAATTAGTATCTAATTTGGGCTATTTAGTACAAATTCCTCTGAGTGTTGTGTTATACTTTGAAGTGTAAACAACAACCTGTCAGTTTTATGTCAGGAATGCCATTTAAAAGTAGCTTTGTATCTCATTAGATATTTACATGTATGCATCTCATTAGGTATGTGTATATGTATATATTTCAAAACTACAACGTTTCTGTAATCATTGACTGTATAATTATGTACATGTACATAATGTATATAGCTAATTGCACAATCGTTGTCTGGTTGAAAGAAAATCATAAATCATAGAAGCTGAGACCGCAAGGATGGATGGGAAATCAGTTCATGACCCGCATTACATACAGATATATTCAATTTTCTCGTAGTTTTGAAGGTATATAAGCTATTTAACTAAGATCCTACAAGTCTGGATAAAAAGGTAGATGATTTGACGGTGTTATTTGAGAGTTTTAATTTCCCAGAATGCCTTTTGGTCATAGCTTTCATGATTTTCAACCCGACAACGATTATGCAATTAGCTATATACAGCACAGCTAATTCAAAAAACATTGTCCTAGGTTTTGTTGCATATATTTCATATTGCATGTTGCATTCCCAGACTGAAGTGCATTATGGACTGATCAATATAATATATATATATGTGTTCGATTGCATTGCGTTGCCAAAACTGTGATCATGGTTGACTGTTAGGGCTTCCCTGATATTTGTTTGCGGGTTTTGGAACCCCAAAATAGAAGAAAACACATAATTTGTAGTGACCACAATGCAATGGTCTGGGAATGCAATATGCAAAATTTATGCAACAAAACCTAGGACAATGTTTTTTGAATTAGCTGTACATATACATACTTGTAAGCACTATATAAGAAATGCCATTGTAATAATAATAATAATAATAATAATAATTTCTTTAAAAAACCCGCATTAACCGAAGTCTCAATGCTTTTTACAATGTTAATAAAATATGTATACACTCAATTGCAGAAACGTTGTAGTATACATTTATACAAATATACAAATATCTAATGAGATGCAAAATGTTAAACATGCTAAAATACAACTGTTTAAGCACAAAATAGTGCTGGAAATTATTCTGTTGTCCTTGTTGGATGCAATACTAATCTAAAATTGATGATATTGATATATTAGAAGAAAATAAGCGATGTTTCGCACTTTGTATCTCATTAGAAATCTTGTATCTCATTAGATATTTGTATAAATGTATACTACAACGTTTCTGCAATTGAGTGTATATATATATATATATAAAAACAACGAAAAATATAAAATCTCTGACTAAGTAAAAAACTATAAAGTTCTATATATGATATATATGTAGAATAAGGGAGTGGTGTATTGTCCAACGATGACTTTCCCACTAGAAGGATCCTCGAGGATTCCAAGTCTGCACTTCGTAGTAATATGAAGTATATATACTTTATAGTCTTCATATATAGCTAATTGCATAATCGTTGTCGGGTTGAAAATCATAAATCATAGAAGCTGAGACCGCAAGGATGGATGGGAAATCAGTTCATAACCCACATTACATACAGATATATATATTCAATGTTCTTGTAGTTTTGAAGGTATATAAGCTATTTATCTAAGATCCTACAAGTCTGGATAAAAAGGTCGGTGATTTGACGGTGTTATTTGAGAGTTTCAATTTCCCAGAATTCCTTTTGGTCATAGCTTACATGATTTTCAACCCGACAACGATTATGCAATTAGCTAAATGTATATATGATAATTGTTTGTGTTCTATCTTCTCATAACTGCCAATACTGCTAATAGATTGTTCACATTACACATTCTTACCTTGGTGTCTCACGGACATCTAACTGATCAATGTTGCGGTCAAAAATATCATCTGCAATTTAAACAAATCACATAATTCAATTTAGTACTACTCATATATATATGTATGTATTTGTACTACTGACATGTATGTAATAGAAACAATATGACAGCCATACTGTGATTGGTTGAATAGAATGTCTTTGATTCCGTGCAGTGACCGTAAATGTGGTTAAATGAAATTTAGGCAAAGTTAGAATCGAGCTAAGTAGCACTACATCATTGCTAAATGTACTATTGCCACGCAAGTTCACTGCTCATGACCTGCATTGTCGCAAGCGTCACTTGGTGACCCACGCTAAGAGTTGTTACGCGATCACACGCTAATTTTGTGATCACGCTAGCTTGACCTTTGGTCAACGACTCTACCCGCGCACATGGTTCGCAGACCAGAGTATTACGATTCTTGCTATTGCCAGCTTCTCGCTAGCATTCTCGCTATCGCTATTGGTCCACGCTAAGGGTATCACGATCACACGCTAATCTTGTGATCACGCTAGCTGCTCATGGTTCGCAGACCAGAGTAACACGATTCTTGCTATTGCCAGCTTATCGCTAGCATTCGCTATCGGTCCACGCTAAAGGTAATTCGATCACACGCTATTTTTGTGATGACGCAAACCTGGCATGTGGCCAACAACTGCCTGGCAAGGTTCGCACACCAGAGCAACACGATACTCACGATCGTGGCTTCGCTAGCACATTGCCATTGCTACGTCAATTCCCCTCCCTCCCGTCCCTGTGGTAAGTATAGGTAAGTATATGGTCCACTGATTGGTCAGTGTGACAGGTGCTCGGTTGGTTGTGACAGGGTTGCCATGGTTACTGCAGAAGCTCCGAGCCAGGCACCCCCCACCGATCAAGCACCTAATGCCAAGCTCATCTACTAGTGATGAGTTTAACTCTGTGCCGTAGGTTTTCCACTCATACGAAAACAACTCTTTATCATATAACAATCAGTGGTATACTGGCTGATATCAACATTGTAAAATCCATATCAACACCACTACCAGTGGTGATGATATCATTGATATCTTCACATGTAAAGATATTGTTTTTCGATAAAAAGAGTGTTTTCTACCACTGATTGTTATATGATAAAAATTAAATTACATGGCCACTGTCAGGGGGCCAATATATTACATTATGAATTGAACCATGACTTTGATCTGCAACTCAATATTTAAATACATTTACAAAAGTATCTCTATTTTGGCCATGGGGATTTTAATATTGGGAGGATTTGTTCAAGTTTTCGCTATAAAATAGTTTTTTATCTTTCAAGATTGATAAACTTAATACTGCGGATATCATTCGATAATGTTAGCCAATGGCAATGGTTACCCTGCGCATGCTAGCAGAGTTTCCTCTTTGGTCTTTGGTCAATGTTTTTGCATTTTCTTTTGCAGTATTGGCTTTTGCTTCTGTTTACAGCAAAAGAAAAATGCAAAAAACATTGACCAAAGAGGAAACTCTGCTGGCATGGTAGCCAGTGGTAAACATCAGAGAGCAGTTCATAGATGTATAGGAATCAAAACATATGTAGGAACAGTTATAAAATTGGCTACGAATATGATCAACAATTTAGCTTTTAAAATTAGATTATTCTGCTGGTTATAAACTTAAGTTGCTGTAAAAGTTTATGTCTTGTTTATCAACTAATGTAGCGTGTATATACTCGATCTCTGAGTAGAAAATAATATAACCAACAGAATTTGAACGATTTATTACCGAGTATATACACAACTAGAGGTTATCCATTGAAAAACTAGAATATTGCATGTACATGTAGCCGGCCAATGTAGGCATAGAAAAATCATTGATCGACATTTAATCAAAAAACTTTCATGTGACAAGACGGTGGAAACTTTGAATAAACGTCGAATGCCTGCCTACAAGTCCGTATTTCTACGATTTACGCTTTACAAAGGTTGTGTAGTTTAATTATTGTTGTAGAGACGTCCAAAATTTCGTTGAATTTACGGGGCTTCGTCACTACAAGAACACACTCTGTGGTTTCTGAGTGAATTTGTACCAAAAATTACATGGTATTTAGGAATACAGATATGAACTATCATCTCAACACAAGGTTTCGAGAATAAGTTCGCTATTTCTTATTCTAGGAACATAAAACGAAGCAGCCATACCTTCGAATTCCTCCATGTTGTTGTCTGTCTTCGTGTCTGAACGAATGTGTCGTAGCTTCGCCGGTCTTCACCGGGTTTTCATGCTCCAAAATGGGTCGGCGACTTCAAAAACACAGAAAAGAACAGCCACCGAATAGTTGCAAGGACATGGGCGGCAAAATTACTGCCGAAGAATCGCTAAAAAGTCGAACTACAAAGACTTGACCGCAAAGAGAAGACCGTCAATCGCCATTGTTGAAGCGTCACTACCAAACAACATCGAGCAGAATCCTCTCTTTCTTGAGAAAAGACTTTAGAAAGAATCCTGTGTTATGAAGACGAAGTCCTACGCTATCGTAGAGTCGATTTTTAAACCAAAAGGAAAATAAAGAAGATATTCACAGCTCTGAACGACAACAAAGTTCGGCTCTGCAAACAGAATATTTGATAAGTTGATCTGGTGAATGCTGGCTTCTGATTGGTTCGGGACAACAAACCCAACATGGCCGCCCGCGCGGCCTTCGTTGTCCTCTTTTTCATTCACAAAAATAAGATAAAAACATTGATTTATTTTTTGCATGTTGTTAGTTTTGCTAAGGCATTGAATAGGATTGATTCTGTATGTTGAATACGCTAAAAACTGATTTTTATATACCTCAGTACCGTAGTAACTTCTATAGCCCGAGCCCGGCCACCACTTTTCCGACTTTTTTGTAAAATTTCGGGAGTAAAATTTTAAAGGAAATTTAAAAAATGTTATCGTTATTGATATTGCGACCCTTGTACGGAAGAACAATTTTAGTCCCACCACTTTTAAGCTTGCTCCGCGGCCACTGATATCATAAATTATGGAATTTTTACTAGTCACCGGCCAGCGGCAATGCGGCATCGCCTTTTTGGGCAGGGCCCGGTGTGCACTTCGGCTACGTGTTTTGACCGTATTCCTGCATTTGTACTGATGTTATTTGACTGTTCTCTTTTCAGAAAATTAATGTCATCAAAGCAAGTGATCAGCTCCAGTACCAGACAAATCAGTGAGAGAAAAAAGAAGATTTTCGCGCCGTCACTGACTGGACTTTCTTATCAACTGAAGGGGGGCAATCCCATGGGGGGCAGAACTTAGCAAATTATATTCGGCGGACAAGTTTGCAAGGTTCATTTGTCAGTATTTGTTCGCTTTGCTAGAGGGGTACCTACCCTCCCCCTGCCCCTAGCTATGAGTGTGTACGGCCTGTGATCCTATGGGCGGCCGCCGGATCATAATGAAGCCGAAGGCGAAAGTCGTTAGTCGGTTCCCAGGGAAGCAGTCGCTGTCTTTTGACGGTAACTGACGTCGTAATGCCCCGGGGATTACAATAAGTGCTGACGGTGCCAGAGTTACGTAGCAACCCGGCTACAACCGTTAGCATTTTTACCGCAACCGTTTCCCTGGCTGTCTCATTTCCTTCGAGCAGTGTTGGACTCCTTTTCTTTCGTCCACAAAACAAAAACGAGACCAGTCTACGTGACTACAACGTGGTTTCCGGTTTCTAAAAGTTGGACCGTTCATGCGAGCTATCGAAAATAAACTATCGAATGGAATGGATAGAATGAAATAAGAAAATATGAAACAGAAATTGCATGGTACTTTTCAAGTTGCGCTCAAATTATATTACTGGCAAATGTCATCTTACCCTCCCCTCCCATCACGATTCATGTATCACGCACATGCGCAGTCGGACATCAACTGCTCGTCGTTTGAAAGGTGTATGTACCGTACACCGATGTAGTGCTTCACAACCTCAACTTTGCTGTGACTTGGGCAGCTTTATTCTTGCTCTTTATACCCTCAACTTGTTCTATAAAGCTGCAGCAAGCTTTAGAGCTTGAATATCTTCGCAATGGCGAACGCTCCGAACAGCAACGATGCGTGTTTGAGCATCGTTCACTCGCTCATGTGTCACAGACAAGGTGGAGAGAGCGAAGTGTTTGCAAAACGAGCAATCGAATCCTTAGTCAAGAAACTCAAGGAGAAAAAGGACGAACTAGACTCGTTGATAACTGCTATAACCTCGGCAGGGACACATCCTTCTAAGTGTGTAACTATTCAACGGACATTGGACGGTCGTTTACAAGTAGCAGGCCGTAAAGGCTTTCCACATGTGATTTATGCTCGAATATGGCGCTGGCCTGATTTGCACAAAAACGAACTTCGGCACGTGAAATATTGTCAGTTTGCCTTTGATTTAAAGTGTGACAGTGTTTGCGTGAATCCTTTTCATTATGAGAGAGTTGTTTCTCCAGGTAGGTAGTGCTGTGTACCGGTACACTGGTGTTGTGCTTGGTTTCTTGTGTTTATATTACTCTTCCTATTGTCTGGCTTTTCTTGGTCGTCTGTACAAACATTTCTTGGTGATATTTTGCTTTTTAGATATCACTGGCCTTAGTCTTACAAGAAATTCAGGTAAAGTCTACACAAACAGTTGTTTGATATTTAATACCGATGAAGAATAAGCTTGAAATTATGTTACAATTTTAATGATGAAAGACGTTAATGATCACACGATGATCACTTGGTTGCAAAAAGAAACTCTGTAAAACATCATCTAGAATTATTATAGCATTATTGGAGTGAACCGTTTAATGAATGAACAAGAACCATGCAATTGTTCTTTCTTTAGAATTCAAATCTTTATCGAGAGTTGCAGACACGATGTCTGTGTACATGCCAACGGAATCATGCCAACACGTGGCGAGAAGTATATAATTGCTGCATACATAATACCTGTAGTCCTCTACAAGATTATTTCTTTTTGGCGTTTAGGTCTATTAGGATGTATTTTCAAGCTTATTCGTGATTTGAACTACAAAATGTCATTGTGTTTGACATGTCATATACATTATTCTAAATATTTGACAAGCTCATTGCAATTGATTCTATACTATTCTCATAACACTTGAGGTGTCAATATGGTGAGTAAACCATTTGTTTAATGTTCCCAAAGTCATGTTTGTCCAGTCTATACAGCGCATGTATACTTCAATTATTTTATATTAGGATAAAAAATTGACACCACTACAGTAGCTAGGTCGATTTCTTTGTTTATCATTAATAATTCAATGCCATATGCTAGTTGGTTTCACATTTTTAGTTTTAATCACCTACAATTGCCCTTACTCATGCCACAAGATTCAATATATGACTTATATTAGTTCATTCTATGGATCTCAGAGAGAAATAACTTACAAAATGTAGCTTGATAAAGCTTTGGTTTTCCCTCTAACAAAGTGATTTTGGAGTGACAGACAGTTAGGCTACATGAACATCCCTTTCTATTGTTTCACGCTAATGCACTGATAAAAAGCCTGTAATTTCCATACAAATAGTGACTATTGAATTTCTTCAATTACCTTTGTACTCTTAGAAAGTGATTTGATTAATTATAGATTTTTATATTTTATAATAATAACAATAAACATTATTTATGTAGCACCCATTCCTAAAAATATACACCTGTCCAGGCCGAAAGCAACAAGCAAGAAGCTGACGACCGCAAAGGACTTTGGGAATCTCCTAATTAATGAATTTACCCATGGTACTTGAGAAGTTATCCCTACGAGCGTTGAATAGCAATCATTTGGAACTATTTGGCCATTTGAAAATGCATGTTGTCAAAATGTCTATGGATGAATAAATGAATAAGGAGAAAGTCCCAATGCCCTTTGCGGTCGTCAGCTTCTTGCTTGTTGCTTTCGGAGGGGACAACGATTTTTGGAATAGGTGTATAAAATTCAAATACTTATCCTAACAAAAAAATTTTAAATCATATTCATTATAATTCAGGAGGAAAACACAATAGAAATCATAATCGTTTGTGATACATGTACAAAATCGTCTTTATTTGCATATACTTTAACTTTGATTTTCTTGGTCAAACTTACTGGTATCTTGAAAATTATAGTAGAAAATGATTTTATACATCTGGGGCCGGTTGTTCGAAAAGTGATTAGTGCTAACCCTGGATTAGCATCAATAGTTTTCTTACGATTTAATCCTGGATTAGCGCTAATCGCCTTTCGAACAACTGGGCCCTGGAGACTAGTTTCTATTCTAAGAAGGCTTACGATTGGCAGAATTTTGTCAATTCTGGACAGGGCCTCTGATATTACGCGATGGTGCGATTTCGCACATTTGGCCTCAAATCGCATCCGATCGCGTGATTTACCGATAGTCGCATAATTCATGAAAAATAGCACAATATGAACAAATCCAAAGCAAATATTCGCTTTATTTAAACTTTCTTTGACAGTTATCTGTTATTTCAGTGATTTTCCTTTGAAAACACCTTAGAAACCCTCTACAACACGTTCGAGATGTGTATAATAGAATGCACCAGGCGTTCTATGCGTAGATTGTCTTGGAGGCCTGGCACTAGTTATTTGGGCTTCCTGTGGAATGCCCGAGTTATAAAATGGCGCAAGAAAAATTGCCTGGAAAATGGTGATTTTTTTTACTGAATCATAAATATGGGAGCATTTTATAATAAACAAAATAATATTACATTCCTTTATATGAAAATGCTTTCCTCTGCGTAAAAACGAATTTATAGTAAACGTCAAAAAACCGCTGGTGTTCAGGTTGCAATTCTAAATAAATGAGCAGTGGTGAAAGGATTCGCGTTCTAATTGTATTGGACAGTATTGGAGACCCAAATGGTAACCATGGTTTCCAACATTGGAAGATCAAGAGATATACCAGTAATAAACCAATGACAAAATGACATTCCAATATTTTGACTGACATTTATTGCTGAATGGCAAAAATTACAGATCAATAAAACAACATGATGATCAGTTAGTGTCAACATCGGACATCATTTCCCCTACATCAGAAGAACAGCTACATTTAGATGTGGGAGAAGGTGCAATGACACTTACAGCATGACATCGTCATGCTTCAGATTTAGGAAGTTACTTCCTGGAGTAACTATAACGTATGACTTATCTATAAGCATTTTTGCAAGCTTGACAATCATGTCATATTTCCCTGAGGAACGACATTTTGTACGCAATTCTTTCCCCAAAGGTAACAGATGTTTTTTTACCCCAAGGTCTCTAATAGAATTGACTTGAAAGTAAGTCATCATTACGACTTTTGAACTGTTAAGGTTCAAGTCATTTAAATCAAGGCTCAATTCGCCATCATCTTCCTCAACCGCTGCATCTATGATTAATAAGGGTATTAGATGATAAAATACATTACACTATACATTGTACTTGCTCACCTGTATCAGTACATGATTGGTGGCTTGAGGAACCTGCACCTTCAGGACTCGCCCCCAGTCTGGCCCGTTTAGCAGGGGTGTGCTTGAGCTATGGAAAAGAATCACGATTAATGGACCGTATAAAGCATGACATTTGCCGTTACATGCTTGAACTCTGAAAGCACTTCTACGGATTATTATGGATTATCACAAAGTTCTAAATCAAACCAATTTGCTTGATTGCGTTTTATGGTTCGCTTTATTCTGACTGGTACTGTAGATCACAAGTTGTCTTGCTGAACCATGACAAGTGGGACAAGGTGAAATAGTTGAGATTCTGTCCTGTTTTCTGTGTATGCTGACAAAAAGTTTTAAACAAAGCCGGAACAAAAATGATGGGGGTTTCCTAACCCCCTGGACCCCTACCCTGTATCCTCCCTCAAACTGATTACACTTGAATGAATGGTACTTACAGCAGTTATAGCTATTTCAATTATAAGTATCCAAAATGTACTCACCTCGTAATCATATCCGTCGGTGATCCTTTTTTTTTCTGCGGCCCATTGGAGCACATGCGAGCGTATGGCATCTAGAACACGTAAAATACTTGGTCCATTAAAGGAAATGTATACGTACTGCTCTTCGCTTACTGAAGCACTTGGAAAAATAACTCACCTCGGCCAAAGCCAATTTGTTCAATTGTACATGACGTGAGGATGAGAGAAACCAATTCTTCCAATTTAAGTTTGTTTTCTTGGTTCTGCTTGAAATAAATCTTCTGATTTCCTGGCCACAATTCGTATAACAATTGCTGTCTTATAAATAATCAACAGTTATTTGAAGTCGGAATGGATAGTATATATACACTCGATTGCAGAAACGTTGTAGTAAGCTTATACATTTATACAAATATACAAATAGACTATCTAATAATAATAATAATAATAATAATGAGATAAATAATAATAATAATAATGAGATGCAAAATATTAAACATGCTAAAGTACAACTGTGAAAATTATAGTGTTGTCCTTGCTGGATGCGATATACATATACATGTACTAATCTAAAATTGATAAAATCTGATATATTAGAAGAAAATAAGTGATGTTTCTCATTAGATATCTTGTATTCTATTAGATATTTGTATAAATAATAATTATAACACTACAGCGTTTCTGCAAACATGTACATGTATTAAAACATATCAATATATAATCATTATTGTAATGATTTTAGTCATAAAAGGAATTATCATTTGTATAGCCTGATTTTGGATTACTTAAAGTGTATATATGGCCCAAAATTTTTATTATGGAAATCGATTCTTTATGAAGTAAATAATGGGGTGGTGTAGTAGTTTCTTGGTTTGGGCTTCGCATTTGTGAGTTATAGAGGTTTGAAATCTCAATATGCTAATTTGGTGACGTCAATTCGGGAATTTGTCATAACTAAATGATATTTTTTCAAGTAGTGCTTTTTTTCTGAAATAGGAAAAAAGTTCATAAAACTATTTCTATAAACTGTGGAAAGATATCGCAAGTTTAGAAATGTCAGTAATTTGCACAAAGGCGTTTTTGTACAATAAATGATGACTGAATTTATGTCATCTGATTTGCATATTGAGAATTCAAACCTCTGTAACTCACACGTGTGAAGTCCAAACCAGGAAACTACTACACCACCCCATTATTTACTTCATAAAGAATCGATTTCCAAAATAATTTCTTTGGCCATATATACACTTTAAGCTTACTTTATCTTATAAAGATTTTTCATGGCGGCTGACCATGTTTCCTTTGCGTCTTTCCTAATTCTTTTGTTCCATGCAGTTGGTTCAGTAGGGTCACAAGTAGTACTAGTAGTTGCTTCTGCAATTAGTTGAGTTTGTCAGTTCGCTTGCCGTGCTGTGTGTGATGTGTACATGTGTCATTGTGTGTGCTTTTTACAGTGATACACAATCTGCTCAATATAATACTAGCTAGTGAACATTACCTGAACTACTTGCAAGTAGTTGAGAAATGACATTCATCAACTCAATCCTCCTGCCAAGAGTTTTGACACCAATATCTTTCAGATCAGATTTTTCAAGTCCTGAGAGATTTTTTCCAGATATTTCCTCGGCTATAAAGTATAAGTACATTATTAAAAATAACATCAAAATATATACAACATGTTTTAAATTGCTAAGTCACTAATAAACTATTAAAACTACTAGAGTTTTACCGTTGAATAATTCACTCTCCTCTTCAAATCCTTCTTCTTTTAGATAGTGATTGAGTTCTTCAACTGTCCAATCTGATAGATCATAGTGATAGATCAAATCAACATGCCGAAACTGTGTTAAAATATGGCCGTAAAATGTATAATTTTGCTACAGTATATCACATTGAGGGTATTCTCACTCCATATAACCTTGAAATAACACAGGAAATGGTATTCCTAAAAGGTTTAATGGTTTAACTCAAGAAAATATATATTTTAGTTTACATTTGACTTTTGAGTAAAGGCTCAGAAAAAAACACATTTTGGCGTGAAACACACAAACAGAAAAAATGTCTGGAAAAATGGTGTTTTTGATGGACAAAAATACCATACCTTCAACTTTCTTTTCTTTGTCCTCCATGATAGATAATGTGATTCACTCAAGTTAAAATGAAGGATAAAATTGCAGTTTCTTTCCTGAACTACGTTCACGCTCTTTACCGAGTCACAGCTTTGGCGAAACCACAACGCGCGCTGTTGTTCCCGCGCAAAGAGCATGCATGCGCAATCGTAGTTTTAAAAACAGGTATAACACAGGGAACCCATGCAAAGTCTATAATATTCTCACTAGGAAAAATCCAAACACAAAGCCTACTTGCATAGATTTATTCTAGTTTAGCTCTTTTTCCAAAAGACGTACAGATGCGAACGAAAACTTTTTAGTCACAGAGATCATCGCTGCGCCTACCGCTTCTGGATTCCGTCGAAGGTCAAACCTCTTCGCTGTGCATGCAGTATCCACTGACGTCTATTATATCTTGGTTAGTTCTTCTACTGCAAAGCTGTTCACGTCAGTTTTATTAATATTCTGGTTCAGAATCACGTCGAACTTTTACCTTCCGCAATATACTGATTCACTTCTCGCCGTCCTTCGTCAACCATGTGGTTGCCAAGTACTCGTTTTACGGTAGTATATCTTGTTTGGACCGCTCAAATTATTAGTTTTTGAATTGATGTAGTTGGCGAAAGTTTAGTGACGTGTGTAGTCGCTCAAAGTATTAGTTTATCATAGTTAGTTGTTTGGCGAGGTCCAGCGACGTGTGTAGTCGCTCAATTATATTATAGTTTCTTATATTTTGATTGTTTGGCTAAGATTAGCGACGTGTGCAGTCGCTCAAATTATTAGTTTTTGAATTTATCTAGTTGGCGAAGTTTAGCGACGTGTGTAGTCGCTCAAAGTATTAGTTTTTGAATTTATCTAGTTGGTGAAGTTTAGCGACGTGTGTAGTCGCTCAAATTATTAGTTGTTGAATCTATCTAGTTGGCGAAGTTTAGCGACGTGTGTAGTCGCTCAAATTATTAGTTTTTGAATTTATCTATTTGGCGAAGTTTAGCGACGTGTGTATAGTCGCTCAAATTATTAGTTTTTGAATTTATCTAGTTGGCGAAGTTTAGCGACGTGTGTAGTCGCTCAAATTATTAGTTTTTGAATTTATCTAGTTGGCGAAGTTTAGCGACGTGTCAGTAGTCGCTCAAATTATTAGTTTTTGAATTTATCTAGTTGGCGAAGCTTAGCGACGTGTGTAGTCGCTCAAATTATTAGTTTTTGAATTTATCTAGTTGGCGAAGTTTAGCGACATGTGTCAGTCGCTCAAATTATTAGTTTTTGAATTTATCTAGTTAGCGAAGTTTAGCGACGTGTGTAGTCGCTCAAATTATTAGTTTTTGAATTTATCTATTTGGTGAAGTTTAGCGACGTGTGTAGTCAGTCGCTCAAAGTATTAGTTTATCATAGTTAGTTGTTTGGCGAGGTCCACTGCGACGTGTGTAGTCGCTCAATTATAGTTTCTAATAATTGGATTGTTTGGCTAAGTTCAGTGACGTGTGTAGTCACTCAAATTATTAGTTTTTGAATTTATCTATTTGGAGAAGTTTAGCGACGTGTCTACTCGCTCAAATTATTAGTTTTTGAATTTATCTATTAAGGTATCTGCACTGGCAAATTTTGGTCAAATTGGAAGGAATTTTTAGGTCGTATAATGTAAGAATATAAGTCCTAATTTGTGAAAAAGGCAGTCTTGTTGGAGATTTATGTTTTTGAGACAGTGAAATACTCATTTGAAAATAGCAGGTTTCTACCGGAACCGGAAATAAAAGTTATTTTCAGTATCCAAGGAAGTCCGTAATTCGAGAACCGCGTTTTGTTCACACCCTTTCTTGTTCGCATAATGGCTGCTCGAACACCAAGACACGAGGTGGCATTCATGGCGTTTTCTGCCGAATTCGACAAGATTGGGTAATGTCGGTGACGTCAACCTTGACAACGGGTAAACAAGCGGGGAGGGCTAGAAACGAGCCCCTGGGGGTAATGGACAGTAGTTTTGAACCCAATATGGCGGACATCGAGTTCGGACTCAAGCTTAGAGAGATTATGTTGAATTTTGAAGGTCCTAGATGATTTTTTTTGTGAATTATTATACATAAAGGAGTATTCACATACACTTTTCTCCGAAACTGTTCATAATATTTGTATGAAACTCATCCACATGAATTTATAGACTGAAACAAGAAATCGTGTGGTTGGAAATTACGAACATATGTTTTGTAAATAAAAAGTTAATTATTATTTTTTATGAGTAAGAATGCCCGTTATCTCTGGATGTACGACTCAAAGTGTGATTTCCAACCACATATATTTTAATAATGACATTTTAAACACCATTTTGAAGTACAATCGTTTAATTCCAGCATGTAGGCTCTTAAAAACACAAAATATTAAAACGTGAGGCAACAGGGGGTCCAGCGATAATTCAATTACCAAAAAGGTGTTGTGTACAAACATGAGCTCAACTGAAGATTTATTGTGTTTCCTTTCTTCTAATGGATTTTCGATTGCATGCCATCTTTGTAGGCTTTTGTATATATTTTTCAAAATTGTGTAAAAATGACCAAAATTTGCCAGTGCAGATACCTTAAGGGTGATTTAGACGGCACGACTTTTGCCTACGTCTGTCGCACACAACTTGCTCGCGCTTACTTACGGCACGAATCGTTTCGTGTAAATCAGCCTACGACTTGCTCACGACTGTCGCACACAACACGAAAAAAGTTGTAGGGATTTTGAATCATGTTTCAAAACCCTGCGACAGTCGTAGCCAAATAAGGTAAAAATATGGCGTAAAATGGCGTATCTTGAAACAATTTTGCCGAAGCGGGGTAGCGCGGGGAAGGTATTTGACTTTAAAATGGCGGACAATGTAAACAAAGCTCCGGTTTCCAAGAAAGTGAAACAAGAATGGTTAGAGGAAGACATCGAAAAACTTTTAACCTTGTGGAGCGAGGAGAAAGTGTTGTACCGATGCCGCCACAAAGATTATTTGAAGAGATGCTCGAGTGGCAAAATCCAAACCGAGCAAGTTGTACACGATTTTGTAGTGTCGTGAGCTAAAAGTTGTAGCTGTGTAAATGGTGCGTAAGTCATGTCGTAAGCTAGTTGTGTGCGACAGTTGTAGGCAAAAGTCGTGCCGTCTAAATCGGCCTTTAGACGAAGTTCAGCGACGTGTGTAGTCGCTCAGCCATTTATTTAGTTTGGGCCTCTCAGGCCAGGCACAGATACTGATCTGGGTTCAGGTGCCGTTACTGGCCGGGCACAGATACTGAATTGGATTCAGGTGCCGGTAGGTGTGTTTGGCGTATAGCTGGCAGTGGGTGCTCAGCCACATTTATTTAGTTTGGGCCTCTCGATCGGGCCAGGCACAGATACTGAACGGGGTTCAGGTGCCGGTACTGAGGTGTGTTTGGCGAAAAGCTGGAAGTCGATGCTCAGCCAAATGTGAACTGGGTTCAGGTGCGTTAGTGGGATGTTTCGCGATAGCTGAACTCGGTGCTCAGCCAAATTTATTTTAAGTTGGGCCTCGGGCCTGGCACAGATACCAGCTAGTGTTGTTTGGTGGTAGCTGGATTGAATTGTCTAGCTGAACGCCACGGGCTAATTTCAGGGTATTTTTACAGCGTCATGGGGTGACCTCGCTGAAATGATGAGGTATTTTTGGCACAGTACAGCGACAGGAATTAGTGACCTCGCTGAAATTATTAAAACAATCTTGCGGTCTGGAAGCCTACGTGCACATGTCTGCTCCAGTCTATAGTGCTGAAGCCGTTGTCATATCAGAAGCAGCACTGACTATCGACTCCATTCTATCCTAGACAACCATTACGGTTCTATAGTTTCGCTAGCTAGTATACAAGTGTGGTCTTTGTGATAGCCCTAATTTTTGGCCATAGTTCGACTCGATTCAGGTTTAGAAATATTATGTGCATCGTTAGTGGTATATGTGCTCGCTTCTCCGATTACTGTCCCTGTTCTCCCTTGCTAAGCCGCCTCGATGGGGTTGTCTAATACCCTTCATTACTCTGTCCCTGGACGGGGTATTTCGGGGCTGCTTCGCTTGGGGGTTATTCTCCTTTCCCAATAGTCACTGTCCTGTATAGAGTTGGACGTCTCTTTTGATTCCTCGGAAACGTATTACAGCTTTGTACTTGTCCCTGTAAGCCATACAGAGCTGCACGAGCCTTTCTTTTTTCCACTGGTGTGGTGGGAAGGGAGATTCCCCAAGCGGGGCAGCCCCTATGCTATCATCCTACATAGAGTCTCTAGCAGCCTCGGCAGAAGACTCTTTTAGCTTGCGAACTTTTGCCAAGAATAGGTGGGGATAGTGGCGCGGATACTGGGACCCCTGACCATCATGAGGATAGCTACCTCCAGCAATTTGGCACAAGGCCAATACAAACTTCTGGATTTATTGGAAGGGGCTATTTAGTTTTTGAGTTCTGAGTTTTGGGAGAAGAACCATGTTTTCGACCCCCTACTACATGCATGGCGTTTCAGACGTTAGTCCTTCTTTAAGTTTAGGGTTTGTGTGTGGTTTCCCCAGAGGATGAGATAACTGGGAACTGGTGCCGGAGGGCCGATTGTTCCCATATCTTAATAACCACACCCATGGCCTTGTGTGCGGATTTCCCTAGTGAGAATATATTACTATTCTCACTAGGAAAAATCCAAACACAAAGCCTAAAATTGCGGTTATTACACATTCCCACATTCCAAGCGTGGTCCACGAGATATATTACATCACCTAGTGTGTACCGCTCCCTATAAATACGCCTACTTGCATAGATTTATTCTAGTTTAGCTCTTTTTCCAAAAGACGGGAAGAAAGAATGAAAACTCCCCACCCTCCTCCCCGCAGCGATGATACCCATACTGTATATATACCATCGATCTTGAGACTACCGCTCTCTAAGCCTCGGGCCGATTGTTCCCATATCTTAATAACCACACCCATGGCCTTGTGTGCGGATTTCCCTAGTGAGAATATATTACTATTTTTTTCCGTAAATAATATGGTTAATTATTATAATAAAAATATTTTGGAGTTTATAAAACAGTCAACTACTAAATAAGGATTTCGGAACAAGAAGGGATGATTTTGAACCACTGTTGTGCAACTACTAGCTTGGGTTACCTGTGCTGTAAATATTCGTACAGCGTAAAATTACAGCGTATAGAAGAGCGAGGTTTGGAACTACTGTGTTACACAAGATGGCGTCCAACGGCAACGTCTGTGCTGTTGTCTGTGGGAAACTTTCTACTTGTTCGTGTGAATGTTTTTCAGAGACTGGAGATTTTGACCAGGCTCAAGGTCACGTTCATTGTGCATGTGAGGTATGCGAAGGAAAACCAGTGAACAGAATGAAGGCATGGAGGCATACTAAGAGAACTGCATTAGCTCATGGTAGTGATGTATTTAAGCTTAATACGTGTACAAATACTTCTTCTGTCTGTCATGCTGAGGAGTCCAATGACTTGGACTTGGAAGAAAATCACAAATTTTTCTTTGAAGTACAAAAGTATAATATATTAAGTACTGACCGTTTTTCTGTATCCAATGTGTAATAATTTATCCTATTTATATATTTTTTCTTTATATATTTTTTCCTTCCTTTTCTATTTTGTACTCGTTCTATATTATACACATGTAATCTGTAATCTTTTTGTAATTAGTATTTTTGTTTTTTCTCTGCTCTGCTTGCTAGTTTAAAAAAAATTGTAATATATCGATGTGAGCCCCCTAGATAAGCTACGTTGCTTCTGGGGTAAACATTAAGTTAAATATGTTTAATTAAAAAAAAAATGATTTTGGCAAGTAAGCGGAAATAAGTGGCAATGTTAGTGCAGGTGGTTTTTATTCGTAGTCCATGTTTGAAGTGTCAAATCTTGCTTATGATTCCGATAGTGAAAGTAACGGTCCTTGTTCTGGTCAAGACAGCAGGAGTGAAAACAACTCTTCGAATTATTCTGGAGACGAATATGAAGACATACAACATCAACTACAAAATGGAATCGACGAGTCTGATGATGTACGTGATTTTATTAGAGAAGCTGTTTTGAAACTTGTTGATATAAAGACCAAGAGCAGGTTTTCAATACGAACATTTGAGGATTTATTGAAGTGGGGCAAAGAAGTCTTCTGTAAAGACAACGAAGAAAATTGTGCTAAGTGGCCATCATCGTGTCAAGATGTGCGACATTTGCTAGAGGAAATTGGTTTTAACAATCCAAAGTTATACTTTGTATGTCTCAATGTTAGTCATCCATGTTTGTTTGGACTCCTGGAATCCAAAAATGAATTATGTCCGCACTGTGGGAATCCAGGAACAATTCCTTATTACTACTTAAGCGTAATAGACAAAGTAAGACGATGGTTTTCGTCCCCAAAAATGTGCAAGAATATCACGGCACATTGGCGAGAAAGAGATCACTGGTTATCTGAAGACAGTGGAGAAAATTGGGGATACCCTTTAAAGAAAGAGATATGGGATGGAAAACAATATTCTAGACTCCAAGACTTTTGGAATTCTGACTGTGAATAGGTACTTCCAGTCCAGTGTCCTGATGATGGCTGTAGAGCAATAATTTCTTCTGAAATGATAATGCAGTCCCCTCAAATTAATAGAGATCAAGACAAAAGACAAGTAGAATGTCCAAGTTGCTTCAATGTATTTGAACATACACTACAAAAAGCTATGGGGGACCCAAGGAATGTGGCATATGATGTTCATTGGGATGGCTGGCAGCCATTCTCATGTACACGTGGTTCTGGGGCAATTGAGTTGCAAATTGCAACAATGTCCAAAGAAAATAGATGTTCATTTGGAGAAGTCTATGTTGTTGGATTTGTTCCTGCTTATCTCCTACCAAACAAATGTCCAATTTCCTTAGATCCTTTCCTCGAGCCTTTGATTAACGACATTGAAATTGGCTTTATTAATGGGATAGAAGTGAATTGTTCTGTACCAATGTGTGGCAAGCCTGAAGGCCTTGCAATTATTAGACACTTGATCCTTTGCTTTTCTGCAGATCACAATGCGATATGTGAAGTAGGAAAGTTTGTTAAAACGGGAAAATGTGCTTGCAGACGATGCCATTTGTTAGAGAGCACATATATTCCAGAACGATGTCACTACTATTACACCAATTTCAGGAAACAAAGTCGATTTCCCTCAGTAAAGAAAAGTGTACTTGATAACCTTGATATTTTGTGTGAAATTGAAGAAGAAGAAAGAGTGTCAATTAGGAAACCAGTGGCTCGAGATAGTGGATACACTGGTTTGTCAATCACAGGCTGTATCCATTATATGGTTTCCTTTATGATGAACATATGGTATATGATGAGATGCACACTATGTCTCTCAATATTGTGAAATCTGCACTCTTAGACCTCCTTAATGATGAAGATAGTGTGATTAATTGGAACATTGTTAATCAAAGGCTTAATACCATACCATGGACAACTGAGTTTAAATCTTCAAGGTACCCCAGAAATTTGACTAAAACCATTGGTTTCTGGAAAGCAGAAGATTTTTCCATATTTGCATATCCCATTTCAGAAGTGGTCTTCGATGGCTTGTTAACAGACAATCAAAGACAAGAGTGGTGCTGTATTGCACGTATGGTTGAATTTCTTCAGAATCATGCAAGAAATGGATGGACAGAAGAAAATACAGAAGCATTCCATGCAATGTCCCTTGGATATGCTGTTCTGCTTGAGGAAAGACAGGGGCCACATAAGTGTGTAATTATTCTTCATAATTTGCTTCATATCAAGGAGGACATATTGAATTTCAGTGGTCTTGACAATTACTCCTGCTGGACAAAAGAATGTGCTGTTAAAAGATACATCTCACAGTTCAGCAATTGCAAAAATATTGAAGCAACATTTGCAAGTACTGAGAGTCAACGTGAATGTTTCAAAGTGAAAGAGGAAAATGAAATTATCACATGACTATAAATCACCCTACAAGAGTGGGTGGAGACAAGGTGCATAATTTGAAACATATAGTTTTATACACTGTAATTATTCATGTTATCATTATTTATTTATTATTCCCTGAAGTGGAAGTGAGTAGTGGATATTTACCGAGCAGCGAGGTAAATATCTACCGCTACTCACCTCCACTGAGGAGAATAATTGTTTTAGTACTCAAGTATGTTAAAGCCTGGGTGAGCTGCTATTATGGAACAAAACTTTCATTTTTTTTGTTGCATTCCTAAAACGTGTCAAAATGACTTGAAATTTGGACCATCAATAGAACTTGGGTAGATAAAGAGCCTTATCTCAAAACATTTGCATTAGGGGTGGTCACGTGACCAGTTAGAAAGATAAAAGCAATACACAATTATTTTAAGCCGTTGGTGGCGAGTTCAAGTGATAAATTCTAGCTAGTACCTTAAAGCTCTTTTGTTGTAAGTGCTTTATAGATTGTCGTTCGGAATGGGTGACTTTCATTTCTTTTTAAGGAGATATGGGGTAAAACGGGTCATGTGACCAGATAATCAAAATCATTTTTATTCAAATTCTCTTTAAAAACAAACAAGAGCCACCCACACCGAACAACAATCTATAAAGCACTGGGAGAGAAATAGATTTAAGGTATTTGTTAGAATTTCCTACTTGAACTCTCCACCAACGAGCTATTTTTCTGTTTTCCAATGTAATGACATCATAGGTCACATGATCATAAAAAGCTTTGCACTAAAAAGTTAAGGACCCGAAATCCAATGTATGCACTAGTTTTCGTTTAAACATAACAAATGTTTGCTGAGTTATTGAACAAAATGTGAATTCTCAAGAAGGCCCAAAACCCAGGCCTTAACATACTTGAGTATATACCACACAAGTGAATCACCAGCAAAATATATATCATTTATTTTCAAGAAGAAAAAGACACGCTCGTGAAATGGAACACCATCTTGTTTTTCTCGGAGGTGAATAGCCAAGGATATCCCTAGTTTGATTAACCAATCACAGCACACATAGAACACTATTCACTTGTGTGGTAATTATATACTAATTAATAATTAGTCACCAAAGGCGAGGTGAATATCGGTGAATAATAACCAAGATGAAGTCGAGGTTATTATCACTGCTATTCACTGAGCCTGAAGTGACTAATCGTTTTAGTAGAATTACACAGGTGATTATTTGAAAAAATAAAAAATAAATAAGCATTTTAAAGAAAATAAATTTTTATTTCATATTTCAAAAGCTGGCAGCCATTTTGTCAAAATGCTGTAGGTAACTATCGAGAAATAGTCCGAAGTTCTCGACCAATCAGCGCGCTTGATTTTCTATAATCACCTGTGTAATTCTACTAATAACTAATAACAACATTTAAAATTCAAGAAAATAAGCTACATCTATGCTATTTTTTGACTGATTTATTCCAAGCTTTCGGGTTCCAGACCCATCGTCAGGGAAATGATGGTACAATGCAATGCTTCAATCGAAAATACAATAACACAACAACAATGGTTACCAAGGTGACAAAAATAATGGTACATAGTGCGAGCTAGAAATAAAACAAAGTGCACGCGCGTGACAAACTAGAAAACATAAAAATACTACAGATATAGTTCAAACTAATTACTAATCATAGAAATTAGAGGCGTGTAACTTGATGGAATAGTTCTTCCACAGTCTTGGTTAAACAAAACATTACAACGACTATTCCATCAAGTATAATTAACTAATTTCTATGATTAGTAATTAGTTTGAACTATATCTGTAGTATTTTTATGTTTTCTATTTTGTCACGCATGCGCACTTTGTTTTATTTCTAGCTCGCACTCTGTACCATTATTTTTGTCACCTTGGTAACCATTGTTGTTGTGTTATTGTATTTTCGATTGAAGCATTGCATTGTACCATCATTTCCCTGACGATGGGTCTGGAACCCGAAAGCTTGGAATAAATCAGTCAAAAAAATAGCGTAAATGAAGCTTATTTTCTTGAATTTTAAACGAATCCTACGCACAAACAATCTTTAAAAATTAATAACATTTTCTGATCATTGAAATTTCTGTTTTTATTTGCATGTACAATGTAGGTATGGGCAAAAACCATTGATCATGCAAAGCAGCTATATAAAGCAAATCCAACAGTTGATCATCAAGGAAATGGTATTCTAGTTGGTGGCTCAAAACCCTACCTGTTGTCAAATGCAATGAAAACAAGTATTTCTGCCTGCTGTGGAGTACAAGAAAACCTTATTGAAGAAGTAGCAACAGCCTATAGAAGTGTTTGGAAGCCGAAACACCAGTACAATGGCCTTTTATACAGGACAAATGAACATATTGTTGCTGCATGTTTTTGTGAAGTCTTTGTAGCACTGAAAGACATATTTATAGTCAAAGTGGCAGATCAACCAAAGTATTATTTTTCTTCAGAGCTATATAAGGAAGTCGGATTCAGTGATATGGGAGCTAAGCTTATCCAAAAAAGTAACGAAATGGTTATTGGTCCCTTATCTCAAATAAGCAGAAAAATAATGATGGCAAATTATGAGGATGTTGCTGGACTTCCTACATTCATTGTAGTTGACTTTATGAGAAGAATTTTCCCAATAGGTGTTGAGTCAGTAGTTGTTCCTTACTACCCAGTTGCAAATGATATGGTCCTAGTTATGGGGAATCAGCCAGACAGTGTGTGGAGAGCTCATGTTTTATCATTTAATATTCTAAGGAAAGTGGTCACAGGGCATTTTTTCACTGAACGAAATGATGGCTTGTGGGTCCCAGAAGCCACAAGAAACCAGGAAATCCATTTTGATAGTATTATTGGAGTTGCCAATGGTACGTGGCAAAGACAGTATTCTGTGTGGCTTGAATGACTATGCAAGATTACAAGAATAAATTAATACAAGGCATGGTTTGTTGACATACATATACTGGTGAATCTTAACCAATATTGGTATATCTATTGGTTAGCCTTGGTATGTTATTGGAACTTTATTGGAACCTTATCTATAGGAACCCAATCTTATACCAGTGATGATCCAATGCTGTCCCAATATTGGTATATCTATTGGTTAACCTTGGTATGTTATTGGAACTTTATTGGAACCTTATCTATAGGAACCCAATCTTATACCAGTGATGATCCAATGCTGTCCCAATATTGGTATATCTATTGGTTAACCTTGGTATGTTATTGGAACTTTATTGGAACCTTATCTATAGGAACCCAATCTTATACCAGTGATGATCCAATGCTGTCCCAATATTGGTATATCTATTGGTTAGCCTTGGTATGTTATTGGAACTTTATTGGAACCTTATCTATAGGAACCCAATCTTATACCAGTGATGATCCAATGCTGTCCCAATATTGGTATATCTATTGGTTAGCCTTGGTATGTTATTGGAACTTTATTGGAACCTTATCTATAGGAACCCAATCTTATACCAGTGATGATCCAATGCTGTCCCAATATTGGTATATCTATTGGTTAACCTTGGTATGTTATTGGAACTTTATTGGTAAATTGTAAAAGATACCAATGATATCCCAACTTGGAATCTTATTTTTTTCCCTGTGAAACCTAGTAAAAAAGGTTAAATTAATTGGAAAAATCATATAATTTTCCGCATAATTTCCGTTTCCCCCCCCGCACAATTTCCGTTTTAATCCAACTATCCCCCCCCCGCACTATATCAGAGGCCCTGAATCACAGTTACCAATACAAATCAGGATGTTGTTGGTGGGAAAATGTCCACCCTTTGGTGTGGCACCTTTGGAAGCCGTGTTTTTTCAGTTGTGCATGTAAATATCGATAAATAAGAGCCATCAACAAGCAAAAGAAAAGAATGCACATCTTCCTGCAAAGATCAATGCCAAAGACATAGCTCGTCAGTATGCTAATGGCACATTTCATGCTGATAACGAATTGATGTTTTGTTCTTCGTGCAATATTGTGATAGATCACTTAAGGAAATTTGTCATTGAAAGGCACCTCGAGAGTTCATCTCACAAAAGAAACGTGGAGGTACATGTAGCTAAGAAGTCCAGTGCAGCCAAACAGCAGACTCTTAAGACAACACAGGAATTACTGACAATAAAAATATGTATTTCAAATAAATTAAACTCTCTAAATATGCTAATTTGAATTTCCGCACTATTTCCAAAAATTTCCGCACTATTTTCAATTTCCCCCGCATTATATCAGATGCTCTGATATACTATGTGTACATCATATACACTCAATTGCAGAAACGTTGTAGTATACATTTATACAAATATCTAATGAGATGCAAAATATTAAACATGCTAAAATACAACTGTTAAGCACAAACAAGACGCTCTATAAGCGTTCACTTGGCAGGCTTCAGCATTTTGCCTCAAGAGCACAAGTAACATAAAAGTGAAGTGAAGTGAGAGCTACAATGTAAAGGTCACGTGGTCAAATTATACACATATAGAGCTACTATTTAGATTTATTACTATTACTATTATATGCAGACTGGCGATTTGTGACCATAAGAAAAAGAAAGCCCTTTTTGCAACTCGGCCACAGGCAGCCTGCCGAGCAAATAGTGCTGAAAATTATTGTTTTTGCCTTGTTGGATGCGATACTAATCTAAAATTGATGATTCTGATATATTAGAACAAAATAAGCGATGTTTCGCACTTTGCATCTCATTAGATATCTTGTATCTCATTAGATATTTGTATAAATGTATACTACAAGCTTCTGCAAACGAGTGTAAATTTATAGTGTATACTACTTCTATATATATGACGTGTTTATAGCATGTCTTGAATGCTAAACTGTAATCCTCTCGTTCTGTAGAACACGGTTATGGAGCTGGTGGTCAGAGTGAACCCGACTTTAGACAGGCTGTTGTACCAACAGCTCATCATTTTCCTGGAGGACAAACAATTCCACCTCCTGTGGTGGTACCGTCGCAGGAGATGTTTCCTATCCATGATGATACAGAGACAGGAGATAGCCATGAGGCCCAAGGTGGGTTAGTTCTTTTCTATACATGTGTATATATATTATTATTATTATTATTATATACACTCAATTGCAGAAACATTGTAGTATACATTTATACAAATATCTAATGAGATGCAAAAGTGTTAAACATGCTAAAATACAACTGTTTAAGCACAAAATAGTGCTGAAAATTATTGTGTTGTCCTTGTTGGATGCGATACTAATCTAAAATTGATGGTTATGATATATTAGAAGAAAATAAGCAATGTTTCGCACTTTGCATCTCATTAGATATCTTGTATCTCATTAGATATTTGTATAAATGTATACTACAACCTTTCTGCAATTGAGTGTATATATTATTATATTATATATACATGTACAGTCAATCCAAAAAAGGTTGTCCAGAATGTATACACAATCATATACTGACACATATACCGTATTCACCGGCGTATAAGCTGCACTTGCAGATAAGCCGCACCCCGAGTTTGGTAACGTAAATTTTTGGGAAAAAGTTTTTTTTGAATAAAATTAATAGAAATCACATGTTAAGTGAAATCTTGAGAAAGCTATTTACATGCTTTGCGTTATCGGACGTAAAGTACCGAAACTAACCTCAAACGCAAGGTTAACATACGTTAACGCAAAGTAAACACCGGCGTGCATTTGGAGTTAACGCAAAACAAACACAAAGCAAACCCTGCTGATGTTTGCATTTGTTTAGCGGTTACTAAATGAACGCAAAGCAAACTCTAATGGATTTCATGTTGGAAAGCATTCAAACATCGTTTTAAGTTTACCGTAAATGTACAAAATAATGCACACACAAAATCAATTTAAACACGCTTCAGCAATTAACTGAAAGCGAGCAAAATAAGCCTAAGCTAAAAGCGATTTCTGTGTTGAAATCTCATTGCCAAAGGACATGAATTCAAAGACATTTTCGATAAAAGATGACGATGTTTTCGCAAAGAATGAAAGGAACACAACCAGACTAGACATCGACTAGACACTTGGCGCCGAGATCTGTCACGTTACGTCACACAAAGAAGCCGCTAATCAGATGACAAGGGAGTAATGGCGGATCGTAGCGAATGGCTTTGCAAAGTTTACTTTTCAAAGTCCGAAAAGTTAAATGTACCAGTCGAAGATCAAGAAAATATTTACCTTATTGAGAAATTGCAATCTAATCCGTCCAAATATGTACATATGACGACAATTCAGAACCAGAAATCTTCCTTTAGTTTCCTTTGTAATTCACATATTCATTTACGTTCGTTTGACCTTTGGCTTGGGTTTGTTTACTTTGTACTTCTCAAATGTGTGTTTGTTCTGCATTAACTCCAAACAAACGCAAAGCAAACCCTGGCAAACAATCAATGATGTACGTACTCTTTTATACTTTTATGTTAATTATATGTAAATTTCTGGTGCCAATTCCAGGTGTTCTCCAAGATAAGCTGCACCCCCAACTTTGGATCGCGATTTTCGGAAAAAATGTGTGGCTTATATGCCAGTGAATATGGTAACTATCACGTGACCGCATATACAGAACACATTAAAAAGGTTTAAAAGGTCTCAAAGTGTTGATTTTATGCTGAATAATGTAGCCAAAAGTTGATTACTAATAAGGGAGCCTGGAGTTAATGCATTCACGGTCACGTGATAGTTATATGTGTATACACCTATTTCAAAAAACGTTGGCATCTGAAATCTGAATCTGAATCTTAAATCTGAGACCGAGAGGGATTCTAATGCACAAAAACTTTATTATTATTGTGGAATGAGTTGTGATCTATCTTGTAACAAGACGCTCAATGAGCATACACTCGGACATTTATGACAATGACAACGACAGTTGCGTGACGAGGGAGACTGTGTCGGTGAGCATAGATAAAGATCTCCCCGTCTGCAATACTACGTACTTCGAACGTCCAGTTGAGGTTGCATATTCATGGTCAGATGGTTCTGATAACGTTTTTCGTTTGTTGTAATGGAGGCGCGTTTGTTTTTGTTATGAAACGACATCTTTCAGAGTGGGCCCACACGAATCGGCGTATGCATTTGTATGTAAAACAAGACGCTCAATGAGCGTATACTCGGGCTTATGACAAGGACAATGTCAGTTGCGTTGAGGTCACTTGAGGTTGCATATTCATGGCGCCACAAACGTACGATATACGTATCTCGAACAGTCGGAGATCTTTATCGATACTCATCGATACAAATAATCTCTCTCGTCACGCAACTGTCATTGTCATATTAAATACCCGACTATACGCTCATTGAGCGTCTTCTTCTGTAACAGATCCCTGAAATCTAATGACGTTTTGATTTCGATTGTATTTTTGCCGTTCACTGACCTGTTTTGAGTTCTAAAATTAGGTCGCATCATAGATGTATGACTCAGATAAGGATCATGCATCGTACTGAAACTATTCGACCCGTTTGTGGCGAACATGAATATGCAACCTCAAGTGACCTCAAGTCATAATAGATGTATGACTCACACAAGGATCACACAACTGTAATCGTACTGAATTTTTCAAACGTGGAATAAAATAAACATCCATCGTGAGTTACTGAAAATAACTCGACTGGTTCGATTGTTTGCATGACTTCTGTACACTGATATAGCTTTCTGTCGTAATAGATCCCTAAAATCTAAGGACGTTTTGATTTCGATTGTATTTTTGCCGTTCACTGACCTGTTTTGAGCGTGGAAATTCTGTTTTAAATAGCGCTACGCGGCGGTTCTATTTAAAATTAGGTCGCGTAATAGATGTATGATCACACAATGATCACACAACTGTAATCATAATGAATTTTTCAAACGTGGAATAAAATAAACATGCATCGTGAGTTACTGAAAATAACTCGACTGGTTCGATTGTTTGCATGACTTCTGTACATATAGCTTTCTGTCAATATAGATGTTGTTACATCGCTGGTCGTGAGTTCAATTATAAATACTCAAGGACATAACTGATGTACACGTACTATTACAATTAAGCAACAAACATGGCATAGCGAGGTCATGATAGTTGTTGAGTTCATTTCATTTGCTTTTCAGTCTCGACTGGCCTGACTGTTTGCATGACTTCTTCTGTACATGTACATATAGCTTTCTGTCAATAGATGTAGTTACATCGCTGGTCGTGAGTTTGATTATAACTAGAATCCCGACCTTTCAATATCTTGAAGATCTCAAACTGCTTTCAAATAATCTAAGATTAAATATCTACTTGAGTCCTGTGTGTCTGTTTAGCGATTAGAGCGGTTTTCCGCGAATTCAGGGACCGGAGAGTAGCTTGCTCCCTTATCTGCTGAGTTATCTTGAAACTCGATCGATACGATCAAATACTTGGCATTTTGTGTCCGACGAATAATAATAATAATAAAAAAAAGAAAGTCCATTTTATAACTCGGGCTTCCTTCGGAAGGGCCCGAGTAATGAGCGTGTTTTAAAAAGACCGTGTTTTATCGGCCATAAAGATCCGAGCCGCCGGCTTCAGATATATTTTAATCAAGCTTGTTGACGTTGTACTATTCAGTTTAGCAGCATTAAAACAATTATATTCAAGATTGATGAGCACGAGCTTTACACAGCACTTCTAGTATAGTCGGTAGTTGTGGAACGATGAGTTTTAACGATGACCCAAGAGCGAACCACTTGACCCGTTTGAGCATATAATTACTTCATTAGGAGTTCAGATATCATCGCCCCAGTTTTCAGCCAATCGAAACCCTGAAACAGACATTCCTGACCGATACGATCACATTCTTCACATTTAGTGTACTACCAAGAATAAGAAGAAAAAAAAGATACAAGAAAGCCCATTTTATAACTCGGACTTCCTCCTGAAGTGTCCGAGTAATTACTGGAATCATGCATGCCACGACCTTTAGGCAAAGACCTGCGTCGGCAGATAGTGTGGCTACGAGTGTTTTTAGGTCACAGATTCAGATTTCAGATTTCAGATGCCAACGTTTTTTGAAATATGTTGTAGTTTAAAGTGCATATCAGGGTTTTGGGTTTCTTTTGAAAATCGATTATATATGAAGTGAATAGTGGGATGGTTCAGTATTTTGTGATTTGAGCTTCGCATTTGCGAGTTATGATGGTTTGAAATCGTGATATGTTAATTAGGTGACGTCAACGCAGGCATCATTTATTATACAAAAGCGCCCCTTTGCAAATTACTGACAGTTTTAAACTGGCAAAAAGTTATTCTACAACTTATATAAATGATGTTAAACTTTTATTTCTATTTTAGAAAAGAGTGCTACTTGAAAAAGTTAAAATAAGTTACGGCAAATGCCTGCATTGACGTCACCTAATTAGTATATCATGATTTCAAACCTTCATAACTTGCAAATGCGAAGCTCAAATCACAAAATACTGAACCATCCCACTATTCACGTTATATGTAATCCATTTTCAAAAGAAACCCAAAACCCTGATATGCACTTTAAAATGATCTTTGTTTCAATTTGAATTGAACTGGTTTAATTTAAATTGAACCGGTTTAGGGTTAGTATTAGGGAAGACTTTATAGTAATCAAGTACCTTGGGGTTAGGTTTAGGGTTAGTATTAGGGAAGACTATATAGTAATCAAGTACCTTGAGGTTAGGTTTAGGGTTAGTATTAGGGAAGACTATACAGTAATGAAGTACCTTGGGGTTAGGTTTAGGGTTAGTATTAGGGAAGACTTTATAGTAATCAAGTACCTTGGGGTTAGGTTTAGGGTTAGTATTAGGGAAGACTATATAGTAATCAAGTACCTTGAGGTTAGGTTTAGGGTTAGTATTAGGGAAGACTATACAGTAATGAAGTACCTTGGGGTTAGGTTTAGGGTTAGTATTAGGGAAGACTTTATAGTAATCAAGTACCTTGAGGTTAGGTTTAGGGTTAGTATTAGGGAAGACTATATAGTAATCAAGTACCTTGAGGTTAGGTTTAGGGTTAGTATTAGGGAAGACTATATAGTAATCAAGTACCTTGAGGTTAGGTTTAGGGTTAGTATTAGGGAAGACTTTATAGTAATCAAGTACCTTGAGGTTAGGTTTAGGGTTAGTATTAGGGAAGACTTTATAGTAATCAAGTACCTTGGAGTTAGGTTTAGGGTTAGTATTAGGGAAGACTATATAGTAATCAAGTACCTTGAGGTTAGGTTTAGGGTTAGTATTAGGGAAGACTATACAGTAATGAAGTACCTTGGGGTTAGGTTTAGGGTTAGTATTAGGGAAGACTATATAGTAATCAAGTACCTTGAGGTTAGGTTTAGGGTTAGTATTAGGGAAGACTATACAGTAATGAAGTACCTTGGGGTTAGGTTTAGGGTTAGTATTAGGGAAGACTATATAGTAATCAAGTACCTTGAGGTTAGGTTTAGGGTTAGTATTAGGGAAGACTTTATAGTAATCAAGTACCTTGAGGTTAGGTTTAGGGTTAGTATTAGGGAAGACTATATAGTAATCAAGTACCTTGAGGTTAGGTTTAGGGTTAGTATTAGGGAAGACTATATAGTAATCAAGTACCTTGAGGTTAGGTTTAGGGTTAGTATTAGGGAAGACTATACAGTAATGAAGTACCTTGGGGTTAGGTTTAGGGTTAGTATTAGGGAAGACTATATAGTAATCAAGTACCTTGAGGTTAGGTTTAGGGTTAGTATTAGGGAAGACTATATAGTAATCAAGTACCTTGAGGTTAGGTTTAGGGTTAGTATTAGGGAAGACTATACAGTAATGAAGTACCTTGGGGTTAGGTTTAGGGTTAGTATTAGGGAAGACTATACAGTAATGAAGTACCTTGGGGTTAGGTTTAGGGTTAGTATTAGGGAAGACTTTATAGTAATCAAGTACCTTGAGGTTAGGTTTAGGGTTAGTATTAGGGAAGACTATACAGTAATGAAGTACCTTGGGGTTAGGTTTAGGGTTAGTATTAGGGAAGACTTTATAGTAATCAAGTACCTTGAGGTTAGGTTTAGGGTTAGTATTAGGGAAGACTATACAGTAATGAAGTACCTTGGGGTTAGGTTTAGGGTTAGTATTAGGGAAGACTTTATAGTAATCAAGTACCTTGAGGTTAGGTTTAGGGTTAGTATTAGGGAAGACTATATAGTAATCAAGTACCTTGGGGTTAGGTTTAGGGTTAGTATTAGGGAAGACTATACAGTAATGAAGTACCTTGAGGTTAGGTTTAGTGTTAGTATTAGGGAAGACTATACAGTAATGAAGTACCTTGGGGTTAGGTTTAGGGTTAGTATTGGGGAAGACTATACAGTAATAAGTACCTTGGGGTTAGGTTTAGGGTTAGTATTGGGGAAGACTACATGTATATAGCAATCAAGTACCTTGAGGTTAGGTTTAGGGTTAGTATTGGGGAAGACTATATAGTAATGAAGTACCTTGAGGTTAGGTTTAGGGTTAGTATTAGGGAAGACTATATAGTAATCAAGTACCTTGAGGTTAGGTTTAGGGTTAGTATTAGGGAAGACTTTATAGTAATCAAGTACCTTGAGGTTAGGTTTAGGGTTAGTATTAGGGAAGACTATACAGTAATCAAGTACCTTGGGTTAGGTTTAGGGTTAGTATTAGGGAAGACTATACAGTAATGAAGTACCTTGAGGTTAGGTTTAGGGTTAGTATTGGGGAAGACTTTATAGTAATCAAGTACCTTGGGGTTAGGTTTAGGGTTAGTATTAGGGAAGACTTTATAGTAATCAAGTACCTTGGGGTTAGGTTTAGGGTTAGTATTGGGGAAGACTATACAGTAATAAGTACCTTGGGGTTAGGTTTAGGGTTAGTATTGGGGAAGACTACATGTATATAGCAATCAAGTACCTTGAGGTTAGGTTTAGGGTTAGTATTGGGGAAGACTATATAGTAATGAAGTACCTTGAGGTTAGGTTTAGGGTTAGTATTAGGGAAGACTATATAGTAATCAAGTACCTTGAGGTTAGGTTTAGGGTTAGTATTAGGGAAGACTTTATAGTAATCAAGTACCTTGGGGTTAGGTTTAGGGTTAGTATTAGGGAAGACTATACAGTAATGAAGTACCTTGAGGTTAGGTTTAGGGTTAGTATTAGGGAAGACTTTATAGTAATCAAGTACCTTGGGGTTAGGTTTAGGGTTAGTATTAGGGAAGACTATACAGTAATCAAGTACCTTGAGGTTAGGTTTAGGGTTAGTATTAGGGAAGACTATACAGTAATCAAGTACCTTGAGGTTAGGTTTAGGGTTAGTATTAGGGAAGACTATATAGTAATCAAGTACCTGAGGTTAGGTTTAGGGTTAGTATTGGGGAAGACTATACAGTAATCAAGTACCTTGAGGTTAGGTTTAGGGTTAGTATTAGGGAAGACTTTATAGTAATCAAGTACCTTGGGGTTAGGTTTAGGGTTAGTATTAGGGAAGACTTTATACAGTAATCAAGTACCTTGAGGTTAGGTTTAGGGTTAGTATTAGGGAAGACTTTATAGTAATCAAGTACCTTGGGGTTAGGTTTAGGGTTAGTATTAGGGAAGACTATACAGTAATCAAGTACCTTGAGGTTAGGTTTAGGGTTAGTATTAGGGAAGACTTTATAGTAATCAAGTACCTTGGGGTTAGGTTTAGGGTTAGTATTAGGGAAGACTTTATAGTAATCAAGTACCTTGAGGTTAGGTTTAGGGTTAGTATTAGGGAAGACTTTATAGTAATCAAGTACCTTGGGGTTAGGTTTAGGGTTAGTATTAGGGAAGACTATACAGTAATCAAGTACCTTGAGGTTAGGTTTAGGGTTAGTATTAGGGAAGACTATATAGTAATCAAGTACCTTGAGGTTAGGTTTAGGGTTAGTATTAGGGAAGACTATACAGTAATGAAGTACCTTGGGGTTAGGTTTAGGGTTAGTATTGGGGAAGACTATATAGTAATCAAGTACCTTGAGGTTAGGTTTAGGGTTAGTATTAGGGAAGACTATACAGTAATCAAGTACCTTGAGGTTAGGTTTAGGGTTAGTATTAGGGAAGACTTTATAGTAATCAAGTACCTTGGGGTTAGGTTTAGGGTTAGTATTAGGGAAGACTTTATAGTAATCAAGTACCTTGAGGTTAGGTTTAGGGTTAGTATTAGGGAAGACTTTATAGTAATCAAGTACCTTGGGGTTAGGTTTAGGGTTAGTATTAGGGAAGACTATACAGTAATCAAGTACCTTGAGGTTAGGTTTAGGGTTAGTATTAGGGAAGACTATATAGTAATCAAGTACCTTGAGGTTAGGTTTAGGGTTAGTATTAGGGAAGACTATACAGTAATGAAGTACCTTGGGGTTAGGTTTAGGGTTAGTATTGGGGAAGACTATATAGTAATCAAGTACCTTGAGGTTAGGTTTAGGGTTAGTATTGGGGAAGACTATTACAGTAATGAAGTACCTTGAGGTTAGGTTTAGGGTTAGTATTGGGGAAGACTATATAGTAATCAAGTACCTTGAGGTTAGGTTTAGGGTTAGTATTAGGGAAGACTATATAGTAATCAAGTACCTTGAGGTTAGGTTTAGGGTTAGTATTAGGGAAGACTTTATAGTAATCAAGTACCTTGAGGTTAGGTTTAGGGTTAGTATTAGGGAAGACTATATAGTAATCAAGTACCTTGGGGTTAGGTTTAGGGTTAGTATTAGGGAAGACTATATAGTAATCAAGTACCTTGAGGTTAGGTTTAGGGTTAGTATTAGGGAAGACTATACAGTAATGAAGTACCTTGAGGTTAGGTTTAGGGTTAGTATTAGGGAAGACTTTATAGTAATCAAGTACCTTGAGGTTAGGTTTAGGGTTAGTATTGGGGAAGACTTTATAGTAATCAAGTACCTTGGGGTTAGGTTTAGGGTTAGTATTGGGGAAGACTACATGTATATAGCAATCAAGTACCTTGAGGTTAGGTTTAGGGTTAGTATTAGGGAAGACTATACAGTAATGAAGTACCTTGGGGTTAGGTTTAGGGTTAGTATTAGGGAAGACTTTATAGTAATCAAGTACCTTGAGGTTAGGTTTAGGGTTAGTATTAGGGAAGACTATACAGTAATGAAGTACCTTGGGGTTAGGTTTAGGGTTAGTATTAGGGAAGACTATATAGTAATCAAGTACCTTGAGGTTAGGTTTAGGGTTAGTATTAGGGAAGACTTTATAGTAATCAAGTACCTTGAGGTTAGGTTTAGGGTTAGTATTAGGGAAGACTATACAGTAATCAAGTACCTTGAGGTTAGGTTTAGGGTTAGTATTAGGGAAGACTATACAGTAATCAAGTACCTTGAGGTTAGGTTTAGGGTTAGTATTGGGGAAGACTTTATAGTAATCAAGTACCTTGGAGTTAGGTTTAGGGTTAGTATTAGGGAAGACTATATAGTAATCAAGTACCTTGAGGTTAGGTTTAGGGTTAGTATTGGGGAAGACTACATGTATATAGCAATCAAGTACCTTGAGGTTAGGTTTAGGGTTAGTATTAGGGAAGACTATATAGTAATCAAGTACCTTGGGGTTAGGTTTAGGGTTAGTATTGGGGAAGACTATACAGTAATGAAGTACCTTGGGGTTAGGTTTAGGGTTAGTATTAGGGAAGACTATACAGTAATGAAGTACCTTGAGGTTAGGTTTAGGGTTAGTATTAGGGAAGACTATACAGTAATGAAGTACCTTGGGGTTAGGTTTAGGGTTAGTATTAGGGAAGACTTTATAGTAATCAAGTACCTTGAGGTTAGGTTTAGGGTTAGTATTAGGGAAGACTATACAGTAATGAAGTACCTTGGGGTTAGGTTTAGGGTTAGTATTAGGGAAGACTATACAGTAATGAAGTACCTTGGGGTTAGGTTTAGGGTTAGTATTAGGGAAGACTATACAGTAATGAAGTACCTTGAGGTTAGGTTTAGGGTTAGTATTAGGGAAGACTATACAGTAATGAAGTACCTTGGGGTTAGGTTTAGGGTTAGTATTGGGGAAGACTATATAGTAATCAAGTACCTTGAGGTTAGGTTTAGGGTTAGTATTGGGGAAGACTATATAGTAATCAAGTACCTTGAGGTTAGGTTTAGGGTTAGTATTAGGGAAGACTATATAGTAATCAAGTACCTTGAGGTTAGGTTTAGGGTTAGTATTAGGGAAGACTTTATAGTAATCAAGTACCTTGAGGTTAGGTTTAGGGTTAGTATTAGGGAAGACTATATAGTAATCAAGTACCTTGGGGTTAGGTTTAGGGTTAGTATTAGGGAAGACTATATAGTAATCAAGTACCTTGAGGTTAGGTTTAGGGTTAGTATTAGGGAAGACTATACAGTAATCAAGTACCTTGGGGTTAGGTTTAGGGTTAGTATTGGGGAAGACTATACAGTAATCAAGTACCTTGAGGTTAGGTTTAGGGTTAGTATTAGGGAAGACTATACAGTAATGAAGTACCTTGGGGTTAGGTTTAGGGTTAGTATTAGGGAAGACTATATAGTAATCAAGTACCTTGAGGTTAGGTTTAGGGTTAGTATTAGGGAAGACTATACAGTAATCAAGTACCTTGAGGTTAGGTTTAGGGTTAGTATTGGGGAAGACTATATAGTAATCAAGTACCTTGAGGTTAGGTTTAGGGTTAGTATTAGGGAAGACTATACAGTAATCAAGTACCTTGAGGTTAGGTTTAGGGTTAGTATTAGGGAAGACTATACAGTAATGAAGTACCTTGGGGTTAGGTTTAGGGTTAGTATTAGGGAAGACTATATAGTAATCAAGTACCTTGAGGTTAGGTTTAGGGTTAGTATTAGGAAAGACTTTATGTTAGGTTTAGGTTTATTAATAATGTGTAATGCATTACTACCAACGAAATCTTGGATGGTCAAGTGGTTAAGGTCTTGGGATAGCAAGCCAAAGGTAAGGGGTTCAAATCCCAGTCAGGTAGGATATTTATTAAAAAAAAAAGCTAATTAGATATTAGTTGTAGATAGTTAGACAGACAGACAGTTAGGTAGATGAGAGGGGAGAAGATATAGAGAGAGAGAAGGGAGGGAGGTCAAAATTATTTAGTTCTTTTTGAGGACCCCCCCTAAAATTCCAAATTAAACCAGTTCAATTTAAATTAAACCAGTTCAATTTAAATTGAACCGGTTTAATTTACATTGAACTGGTTTAATTTAAATTGAACCAAGGAATCATTTTAAACTACAACATATATGTATATATTCTGGACAACCTTTTTTGGATTGACTGTATATTATTATTATTATTATATATATATATTATTATTATTATGTGTGATGAAAACTACAGTCATGCAAACCTCTACTAAGCGGCCCTCTGTTAAGCGGTCACCCTCTATTTTAAGCGGTCACTTTCGTGCAAATTGTAAACATGACCTTTATAAGCGATCTCCTCTATTTAGCAGTCATTTGGCTATTTCCCAAGGGTGACCGATAGAGGTTTGACTGTAACATGATTGTTCCTATCAGATACTTCAGCTGCAGCATCAACACCTTCAGGATGGAGCAGCCCAACAACCCCTAGTTTCTCACAGTCATCGCAAAGTACTCAGGGTTTTTGGTCGCAACAGGAACCTGCAGTTGAAGAAACTGGCCCCATATCAAAGCATCCACGTATGTATATGATGCAACTATACAAGAACATATACCTGTTCCTTGTTCTCTTCTCTTCTCTTTATTTTAGGTTATTTTGCTGTTGTTACAATATTATTCACCGATTTGATGCTACAGCTCACGTAGTGTACTTCATGCTACTGTCACTAAGTTTGGACAATGTCTGTGAATTGTCATACAAACGCACTAAAGTTCTTTTGTACAGTTTATTGACTCTATTTAGTTGTTCGATTCTCTATATATTAATGAAATTATTAAAAAAAGGTTTATCAACAAGATTTTGCTAATATTTAGAGAATCGAACAACTAAATCGAGTCGATAAACTGTACAAAAGTTAGTGTGTTTGTACAGCATTTCACGGACATTGTCCGAACTTTTTGGCTCGACAGTAACATGAAGTACAACAATGTACACGACGTGAGCTCTAGCGTCGAATCGGTGAATATTATGTTCTAAAGCTCAATGTTCTCTCTTGCATTAACATTCACACATGCTCTCACACAATACTTCCAGTGCTGTCTCACCACTCACGATCTGATCTCGCTGCTCTGTCTTGCACACTTTTGCAATTTTTGTTCCAACATATGTAATGCATGTAGTTCCAGGCCCATAGCCAGTAAGCGAGCCAAGACGAGGCAGTTGCAGTCAAATATTGCTGATTAAAAAAAACCTGAGTTAACGTTACAGTATAGTTTTCATTTATTTCTTTATTTTCGCCTACACACCAGCAAAAGTGCCTTGGAAGAGATTTTGATCTGGCTACAGGTCTGTGTACAAAGAGGTTATTACACGGGAAGTTGTGTAATACGGCTGGATATTTTTACGTGTCGTGCCGTATTTTGACGAGCCGTAGGCGAGTCAAAATACAAACAGACAAGTAAAAATATCCAGTCGTATCACACAACTTCCTGTGTAATAAATTGTTTATTATACGACAAAAAAAAAAAACGTCCTTTTTTCTTTCTTTGCGTATTTGTTAGCGTACAAATGTTATTTTTGTGTTTTGTTTGTGAAATGCACGCACTCTCACGCAATCGATCTCGCGCTCAAGAGATTTTTCGTTCGCTTTTCTCCCTTTTTTCACCAAAAAGATTGTGTGTTTTGTTCTTATTTTCAACACAGTTTCATTAAAATCTTGTTGTGTGTTTCCCTATTAACTTTAGAAGTGCTTTTTTGTCATCTTTTTTCCGATGAAAAACAAAACTGGTTCAAACCGGTTTGTAAACCATGTAATATGCTCGTATATTTGCACTCATTTTGGCCTTCATTTGCACTCGAAAGTTGTGCGTCGTATAATAAATGTACATGTACCATACTCATGTACATTTGTATATTCAGTATTTTTTTATCTAATGAGTTGCATAGTCAATCAGATTGCACAGTTCACACTAGAATACTTGAAGTTGTGACTTGATCCTATACTTAGTGTAATTGAATGCATTTTTTTTTAAATTGAATGATGCACTCTACAGCCCCAGAACATTGGTGTTCAATAGCATACTTTGAACTTGACCAGCAAGTTGGAGAAATCTTCAAAGTGACATCCAGTTGTCCATCAGTCACTGTTGATGGATATGTGGATCCATCGGGAGGTAGTAGATTCTGTCTTGGTCAACTGTCCAATGTTCATCGAACTGAAGCAAGTGAACGAGCAAGATTGCATATAGGTAAGAATTATTATAATGATGGGCATTACCTACCTAGCAAACCCAGATATGAACAGGTAGCTTTTCTTCTTCGTCTTCTTATATTCAACAATAATTGTTAATTTATAACAAAAGCAAACGCGCCTTAGCTTCATCGTGGAATGATCAACTACAATCCTGAACTTAATAGCTTGAAGATCTATGATGAGAAATCTTGAAACTCGATAGGATCAAATACATCGCATTCTTCGCATTTTTTTGTCATTCCTTCACCTGAAAAAAAAAAAAAAAAAAAAAAGAAAGTGTATTTTCTAACTCGGGCTTCCTTCGGAAGGGCCCGAGTAATTAAATATACTGTAGTGCCCAAAATTCGAGTGTAATCGATCTAAAAACACCAAATCATGTTTATATAAGTATTTAGAAGCCAGTAGGTGTATTTTTGAAGCAATTGCATAACATTTTGAAAATCATCAAAATAGTCACATACGCAGTTTTCATGGGCACCCCTTCACTTGATGTTAACATTCTTTCTTAACATTATTTCTCCCTGATGATGAATCCAATCAATATGAAACTTGGCAACGTGACAGTGTGACAGTGTGCTCAACGATTGAAACGCCAGAAATTCGGTTAACATTCAACCTAAATACAGCAAATTAAAGTTTTCTCTAGCTTCCTATAGATATTTCGTATTTCTAAGTAATATTTGTCTCAAAGTTTAAGCTTTGAAAAATTTTCGATTTTCAATATGTCTTGATGTTAACATTCTTTCTTAACATTATTTCTCCCTGATGATGAATCCAATCAATATGAAACTTGGCAACGTGACAGTACATGTCAAGACAACAAATCTGTTCTTTTTTGTTTTTTGATTTTTTTGCTATTTAGCAAGCCTTCACTAGATGTTATGATTCTGTCTTCGGATTTTGGGCTTCCTGTGGTATGCGCGACATGCACCACAGGTAACCCGCCAAAAGGATGACATTCAAAGTCGATTTTCCCACTCAATTTGTGAAAATCTGAAACTATTTCTTCACTCCAGTATATTACATCTCTAGAGCTATCTATGGTCTGAATTCTGTTACAAACAGAAATCTAGAAGTAGGTAAAAACGATCATTGAAATGTGGGCTTCCTGTGGTGTGCTCAACGATTGAAACGCCAGAAATTCGGTTAACATTCAACCTAAATACAGCAAATTAAAGTTTTCTCTAGCTTCCTATAGATATTTCGTATTTCTAAGTAATATTTGTCTCAAAGTTTAAGCTTTGAAAAATTTTCGATTTTCAATTGAAGGGGTGCCCATGAAAACTGCGTATGTGACTATTTTGATAATTTTCAAAATGTTATGCAATTGCTTCAAAAATACACCTACTGGCTTATTGATACCTATATAAACATGATTTGGTCATTTTTAGATCGATTACATTAGAAAAAGAGCTTGTTTTGCAGTTTGCCGTTTTTCATAGAAATCAAAAATGCGCGTTTTTGACGTCATGACAATGTGCGACATTTGACTTTGATTTTCTTCCAAAATACATCATTGTGAAACAAAACGCCACTTGCTCGGCAAACTTCCATCTCTCTTCTTGGTATATTCGGGGATTTTCAATTCGACTATTTCGGGATCCCTGTTGTTTTCCAACGCACGACCGAACTGCATTCTGGGATATCATGAACATTTTTGTCAACGACATTCCGTACCTCCATGTTTTAGAGATATTTTATAAAGTCTTTTATCACCCGGGCCTACAGGCAAACTAATGCACCGGTTGCATTCTTTACTAGTCGAAAGTCGCCAAAACTGCCTTAGTAGGTCCTCGAATTCACCACAGAACGACCAGAGATATTAAACAACTCTCACTCGGCTGAATTGGCCATTTTGAAAATCTGACACCGTGTTTGCAGATTCAGTTTCATCGTGAAATTGCACCTCGCCCCTGATTTCTTCCAGGAGAATGGCCTCTACCACCAGTCAAGCTTAATGATGCTGTTCTGGGGGCTTCTGTGGTGAAAACATGGCAATAAAAGACTTTAAATTGTGGCAAAGTGGCCCAGTTCTGCGAAGCACTTCCAGAACCGATAGCCACGCCACGAGATAACTTAACCGCCTGATAGTTTGAGCCCGCGAGCTGTCAAGATTTCCATGGCAACAAAATTCGCTAAAAACTTCTAAAATCTCTGGAAGTGAAAGGTTGAAATCATTCACATCTGAAGGTTTGTTATTGTTGAACAACACGTACAGATCACTGACGCGTAAAAGTTTCTTAATTTGCATATTTTCACCAACTAATCCTGATAAATTCAATCAGAAATTAAATATACTGTAGTGCCCAAAATTCGAGTGTAATCGATCTAAAAACACCAAATCATGTTTATATAAGTATTTAGAAGCCAGTAGGTGTATTTTTGAAGCAATTGCATAACATTTTGAAAATCATCAAAATAGTCACATACGCAGTTTTCATGGGCACCCCTTCAATTATTCCACGAAGTGGAGGTGAGTAGTGGTGGATATTTACAGAGCCACGAGTCCTCGAGCGGCAAGGTATATATTCACCACTACTCACTGACATTGAGGGGGATAATTAATTGTTTTAGTATTTACCAAATCAGTTGGATAAAAAATGGCACTTTATTAAACAAATAAATTCGGAGACTAGCGAAACGAGACGCCATTTTGAATCTCGTCCCAAAACAGCGAATATAGCCAAGGATATTCCGAGTTACGGGAGCCAATCAAAACACGCCAAAATTGCTATCCATATATCTTTATTATGCAATTCAGCTTTCTGGCTGCAAAGTTTTATGATTAATAAACTAAGTTGTATCTAACCATCTATCTACACTATCTATCTCAGGGGGGGGGGGGGGGGGGGGGGGGATTCATCTGCTGTGAAATTTATTATTCTTATTATTTCTTGAGATTTTGTTGTGGGAGGGGAGTGATATGGTACCTATTTTGTCACTTTATTGTTAATCTTCAATGCTTTGATGCTTAACATGGTTATTTGTGTTGTTTCAAATCAAACTTTATACAAAGCTGTCTTGTGAACCTGGAAACCATACATGTATCTAAAACACTGGCATCTGACTGGCTATAACACAGGATAACAAGGAATAACTATATTAATATTGAACCTTTTGTTTGTTTACAGGCAAAGGAGTGCAACTTGATGTACGGGATGAGGGCGACGTTTGGGTTTGTTGTCTGAGTGAACATAGCGTCTTTGTTCAAAGCTATTACCTTGACCGTGAAGCTGGCAGATGTCCTGGGGATGCTGTGCACAAGATATACCCCAGTGCCTACATCAAGGTATTTGATCTGCGTCAGTGTTACCGCCAAATGAAGCAACAAGCACATTCAGCCCAAGCTGCAGCAGCTGCTCAGGCTGCTGCTGTTGTGAGTGGTATAGGACCAGGAGCCCTTCTTCCTCAATTGGGACAAGTTAGTGTTGGTGTCGATGACTTGAGACGATTATGCATCCTGAGATTGAGTTTTGTAAAGGGATGGGGTCCGGATTATCCTCGTAAAAGTATCAAAGAAACGCCATGCTGGATTGAAATACACCTTCACAGGGCGTTACAACTCTTGGATGAAATTCTCATAGGGATGCCAATCAATGAGCCACGCCCACATGACGCATGACTGAACAAATAATTTTATATTTTAAATCAGTTGTATGTATTTCTTAGCAAATATTGAGAATTATAGGTCATTTCTTTTTATGATATATTATTAATTGAGTACATAAACTGTATAGTAAACAGTAGCTGTAATGTTATGTAGTATATAGTGAGTCTTAATTATATAGAAAATGTGCAGAAGTACATATGCACAGATATGCCATTCCTTTAGAGGTTTCAATGAGCCATAATAATAATAATAATAATAATTAAAAATTATTTTTAAAATAATTTATGTGATATTACTGCAGCACTTTATACTAAAGTGGCAGAATTTATTGTATTAATTAGCCATTACCTAAACGAGCAGGGGACTGGGAACGAGTTTGCTAGAATTAATGTAATTACGAAATTAATGTGATTCTGTCGGAATTATAAACTTTTGGAATTGTGTTGTCCAGCCAAAATGTTACAGTGAATGTAATATGGTTTGGCTGGACAACGTAAAAAAAATTAATACAGAGTTTGTGTGGGAAAATAGTCATCTTTGATGCCCTCTGGCATCGCCAATATTAAGCCAAAGGTCGTCAACTTTTCAGACTAGCTAAGTTTGAACTGGTCCCTCAGAAAATGATAACCACTTTTGCTAGTTTCTTATTGAATTTGTTTTATGGACTTGGTCGGTCCCCTGCTCATTTTGGTAATAGCTAATGTTCATGGTTTTCCTCTATGTAGCATCGTTTGATTGCACAGGTACATGTATCCAAGGATGTAAGGATCAGGGTTCTGCCATCTGCAAGACCAAAGTAGCCACCTGTCCTCACTATAAATTTGCCTTTGTGTATCAACGATGTCTAAAATGTCATGCTTACACAGATAACTAGTACTGTAGTAGTCAAACTAAGAGGACAATCATGGTATTTATTTTCCTTTTTTATTTTCTTATTTTTTGTCTTCTGTCGTTGATTACTACATGTACATGTTTATCCTTTGGTATCTGCTGTGTGGCCAATGAAAGGTTTTCAGGGGTGGGGCTGGAAACTCAAGGGGACCCTCCGCCCTGAAAGTCTGTTCTTAGCCTGGGTTTGCTTAGTCTCCCTCGCATTGGTCTTTAGTGGGCCGGGAGCATTGCATGATGGAACTAAAGACGGATGCGAGGGAGACTATAGGGTTTGCTAGGCAGGTAATGCCCATCATTATAACCAATAAAGCCACGAGCAAATATCACTATCAAGTCCAGCATTTGTTGGGCAATTTCACTAGCGAACCATAAATTATGTTAGAAATAACAAATTAATTAATTCTTATTGGTTACCATTGAAGTCAGTGATCATTTGCAAAACATTAATTTTCTGCGGCAAATTGTGCCTTTTACTGGTGGCTTGTAATTGGTTGCAATGTCATTGGATGTCAGTGCCAGTGGTCCACATTCAGCTGTCGGACCAAATTGGATCGTTTGTCTTTTGTGGTCTGTTTTATGCTAGTTTATTTGCAAACACCGGGCCCCGCTTGCATGAAGGGTGAATAGCACTCTCCACCGGATAAGTCTGATGCGATGGATAAATTTATTGGATAACTGCATCAGTTTTATCTGTTGGATAAGACAAGTTTATACAGTGGATAGCGCTATTCGCCTTTCATGCAACCGGGGCCAGGGCCTGGTTCATGAAAAGTCAAATTATTATTCTTACTCCAGGATTAAAATGAATATAGTTTTCTCAAGTATATTTGATCCTGGGGTGGCACTGGAATCAGTTGTCAGTTTAGAAACCTGATCCAGAAATATATGTGATGGTTGCCAATGGAGCAAGCACATTGTGGAGCTATGCTTTCAATAGCGTTAGTCGTTTCCTAAACTGATTTCATCTGAACACTTTTGTGACAAATATTGTGACCGTGCATTTTGAAAATAATTTCCCTTGCTGACTAGTTGCCATGTAGGCTCAATTTGCAATTACAATCTTTATTGAGATAGTTGTATCCTGATAGATAGGGCAGTTGGTCATTGCCAACATGAAGTTTTTGTTTTGACAAATGTCATTGATTCTATGTGTAACATATGCAATAGTAGCCTGCGTTACAGCCGGTTCGGCTAATGCAATAGTTGCAATACAAACATGAACACAAAGCAGAGTGCAAACAATATATTGGTGAAACTACTGTACTATACAGTCAATGTCATTAACCTTGTCCAGCTAAAAAGAGATTAACACTACAATAAATGTCACGTGTCTTATTCTATATTCGTTGCTTGCCTTTGGAATGAAAATTCCACGTGTGCAAAACGACTATAGAATGAGACGTAACATTTATTGTAGTGTTAATCTCTTTTTAGATGGACAACGTGAATGACATAAATATCACTGTTGAAACAATAGAAAACAATAGAGATAACACTATTATATACATGTTAGTACTATTTCACAGATATATTGTTTGCTCTCTACTGTACTATAATTAGCACTAGATTCAACAATAGAAAACAATACATAGTACTATTTAGTACAATTTATAGACAGTACAGTGATTCCAATAAACCTGGGCACTACTTACTGATTGGTTACAAGCCAGTGTTAATTAGATGCAAATAAACAATTTAATAAACCAATGAGTGAGTATCTAATAGTGTGTATTGGTGGAGTTAGTAATGCCCAGGTTTATTGGAATCACTCTATACTGTTTCATGGATATATTGTTTGCACTCTACTATAAAGTGTGAAGCTATTTTCTTTATATGACAATTTTGTGAGTTTGCAAAACTCATGTTTATTGTCATTCTATGTCAGTCAAGTTCGATATAAATAGGGTAATAATCATTTTTTATGTAGGTTAAATTCATCAGGGTTCTCGGTAGATTTGTAATCATGTGAGCCAAACCTTTGAAGAGCTGTGCACTCGTGACATGTTTGCAGAAGTTCACAAACAAAGGCAGGTAAATTTGGTATCCAGGAAAGACAGCTACTTTGTCTGGACTGGAGGCCGAATTATGCTGGTGTTGGCTTCTACCTGGTCTGTGGCAAATAATAGAGGACTGGGTTCAATAATAATGGTTTCAAGTGTTTTAACCACTGAGATAGCAGTCTCCAATGAATACAGTACAAGTACAGATAGGCTATACAGTACACTGTAAAGCTACACTGTAGAGCCTATCCAATGTACTGTAGAGAGAATGTTGAATCCATGCAAGTGATATTTCCACTAGTCTTTTATCAAAGGGAAACCTGAAAAAATCTGATAACCAATTAAGCCAATCAGAACACTCGAACCCAGTCTTCCAACATTTACCACATACTGTTTCTACTGGGAACCCTGGTTCAAGCAGGCAGATATGCCCTAAAATTATTTTTGATAAATAATAAATCACAAAGTGAATTCTAGATTTTTATTGATTCCAATATTATAGCTTTTTTATTGCAGGGTATGTGCTTAGGATATACTGTATTCATGTAGATAGATAGATAGATGGACAGTCATTCTCAAAATGGTTGACTGGGAATAAGAAAGAACTGTCACGTGACTTGGAACAAATTGTTCATTAATTAATCACTTGTAATTTGTTCCCATATTTAATTAAGATCGATTCAAGAAATGACAATTGATACTATTATATATAGCTAAGATAAAACTAGTTCTGTTTTAATCAAACAATAATCAGTGACGTTCTTTAAAGGCCCTGTGTCCGAGACCATGAAACCTTGCGCGCACAACGTATCACTTCCATCAACTGAAAAAGTGAACAAACAAACAGCAATTTGGTACCATGTTGGTTTGAACCATCTTTCACCAATCACCGACGCTGTTCTATTTAAAGTCTATATTACATTATTAGTTTTAGCAGTTGCATGTAAACACAAAACCAAAACATTGGCACAAGGCATCATGGGCTCGAACACGGCTTTAAGTATTTGAACAACATTTTTGAGAATGACTAGCAATCGCCTCAGACGAGATGTGATTTGTAAGTAAACTGTGTATAGAAAACAACTGTATGTACAGTTTGTTATTAACTGTACTGGAGTCTCGGAAGGTGTATTTTGTCATTGGTTGACCGATGGACATATCGACTTTCAACAGCTACATAAGGCCTGGTAATGTTCTCAGTTCCAAACCATTCGGGGAGGGGTAAGCAGACTGCAACCAACACAGGCTACCCATCGACTCTTTGACTGCCAATACTAGTTGTTACTATTACCACGTATAGTATATCTGTGCATCGATATGGGGACTATACCTGTGCATCGATAAGGGGACTATACCTGTGCATCGATATTGGGACTATACCTGTGGATCGACATGGGGACTATACCTGTGCATCGATATGGGGACTATACCTGTGCATCGATATGGGGACTATACCTGTGCATCGATATGGGCACTATACCTGTGCATCGATATGGGCACTATACCTGTGCATCGATATGGGCACTATACCTGTGCATCGATATGGGGACTATACTTGTGCATCGATATGGGGACTATACCTGTGCATCGATATGGGGACTATACCTGTGGATCGACATGGGCACTATATCTGTGCATCGATATGGGGACTATACCTGTCATCTGTGCATCGATATGGGGACTATACTTGTGCATCGATATGGGGACTATACCTGTGCATCGATATGGGGACTATACCTGTGCATCGATATGGGGACTATACTTGTGCATCGATATGGGGACTATACCTGTGCATCGATATGGGGACTATACCTGTGGATCGACATGGGCACTATACCTGTGCATCGATATGGGGACTATACCTGTCATCTGTGCATCGATATGGGGACTATACTTGTGCATCGATATGGGGACTATACCTGTGCATCGATATGGGGACTATGCCTGTGCATCGATATGGAGACTATAACTGTGCATCGATATGGGGACTATACCTGTGCATCGATATGGGGACTATACCTGTGCATCGAAATGGGGACTATCCCTGTGCATCAATATGGGGACTATACCTGTGCATCGCCGGTTGCATGGCTTCTGAAATTTGTAGATTGGATCAAGAACCGATCTTTGCAGAAAAATGTTGATAAAGCTCCTGAAGTACAGAAGAGGATCTGCCAAGATGATATTGAGAGAGCCAAGAAGAGAGTTGCAGCTACCGTACAGAGAAAGACCTACCCAGACGAGGTAAAGTACCTGAGCGAAGGAAACCGTGTGAACGTGTGAAAGCTTCTAGTGAAATTGTGAGACTAAAGTCAGTTGTGAAAGGAGATAGAGTTGTAAGAGTATACGGAAGAATATCAAAGGCTCCAATTTCTGAAGACGCCATGAATCCAATGATACTACCCAAGGAACACCACATCACGACAATATTGCAATTGATTCGTCACATCCACCAGCGTAATGGACATTGTGGAGTTGAGCAGACGTGCATAAATTGAGAGAACAGTTCTGGGTGGTGAGAGCAAGAGTGGCGATCAAGAAAGTACTCGGAAAGTGTATTCAGTGCAGAAAGGGGATGGCGCCTAAGGCACAACAAGTAGTGGCAAGCCTTCCCAAGATTCGACTAACACCATACGAACCCCCATTCACCTATGCGGGCGTGGATTATTTTGGCCCATTGTGGGTCAAATGTGGAAGAGGAAGGGTCATGGAAAACCATGGGGTGCAATTTTTGTCTGCATGAACACTAGAGCTGTCCACCTTGAGGTGGCGAAATCTTTGGAAACAGACGATTTCATTCTAGTTTTGATGCGATTCCTGAACAGACGAGGACACGTGAAGGAGCTCAGATCAGATAATGGCACAAACATCGTTGGGGCTGAGAGAGAGATAACCGAGTCAATCAAAAAGATGGATCATGACCATCCTCGGGAACCCAGGGGTATATTCTGTCGCTCGTTATTCGCTCCCAGAGCTGGAAATACCCCTGGGAACAAAGTATGTTGGAAATTGTTCCGGAAGTCAAAATTCAAAATGGCGATTGTCCTATTCAAACCAGAAATACTTGATACTGATTGGTCGACCTTCCTAGGTCGACCAATCAGAAACGAGAGTAACTTTTACTTCCGGAACAAGTTTCAACATGCAGACTTCGTTGTCTTCGTTCCCAGGGGTATTTCTCTGGGAGCAAGTAACGAGCGACAGAATATACCCTTGGGTTCCCGAGGATGGATCATGACAAGATCGGACGAGAATTGATCAAAAGAGGATGCAACTGAGTTTTCCACCCTCCTGGGGCATCACATATGTCAGGAGTTTGGGAGAGGTTAATGCGCACAGTCAAACGAAGCCTGAAAGCTAATCTGGGCAACAGTCCCATGAACGACGAAGTCCTGAACACTGTCTTCACTGAAGCAGAACGTATAGCAAACTCTAGACCTCTGACAAGAAACCCTTTGTCACCAAACGATGATGATCCACTTATGACCCCAATCCATTTTTTGAACATAAGACCTACTGCTAACATGCATACGGAAGTTTACGATGAGTCGGACAAGTACAGCAAAAGAAAATGGCGACAAGCTCAGCTACTATCGGACTATTATTGGAAGAGATGGCTCAAGGAGTATGTCCCATATTTACAGGAAAGATCAAAGTGGACACAGCCACAAAGAAACATTCAAGCCGCTAATGATCTTGTTCTTGTGGCTGACGACAATGTTCTCAGATATAAATGGCCACTTGGAAAAGTCACAGAAGTTTAGAGTGCAATTTAGAAAAGCTTGAAACTAAATAACTAATTAGTACTAAATAGCACTAATGAAACAATAGAAAACAATAGAAATAGCACTATTTAGTACTATTTAAAGTTAGTACTATTTCACGCTTTTCTAAATTACACTCTATGTTGGACCAGATGGTCTCGTAAGAAGCGTTTAAGTAAGATGCAAGGATTCAAACTTGAAGAGACCGATCACGAAGATCTGCCTTTTGGAGGCCACAGAAGAATCTGGACTTTAAGATTGTTTATTTGACTCGAAATATTTCGAACATTTGACTTTGGTACCAGTCCACCTCTTCCATCAAAACCGCAGCTTTGCAGAATGGAGTTGTGAAGTACGGTGTTGTAATGGACGCAGGCTCAAGCGGTACTCGTGTCAAGGTTTACAAGTATATTCAAGGCCAGCACTATTACACCTTCCGATGTCCAACAAGTCGAGGTCCCTCCCCCTGATAAGCTCAAACCTGGTATTAGCGCGTTCGGCGATTCTATTGACCATATAAAGAACTACTTAGCCACAGCTGGAATGCGGCTACTCCCAAAAGACAAGCTAAGCTAATGTCACACCTCGTTTTTTAAAGAATCAACGTTCGGTTTCCACTTATTTAGAATTATAGTCCTTTTTTCAGTGCACGCGTGACGTCATAGCCGCCATATTGGTTCCCAAATACAAAGCATCCCTCATTAGCTTCTCTTGTTGGTTCATCCAACATGGCGGCTGCATCTTTGTTATTTATTTCTCAAGAGATTTTCGGTCACGTGGTTGAATTGTACACCAATAATATCGGGTCAGTGCCAATCTTCAGAACTGGAAATTATGTCAGCTTGTAAAATTTCTACAATCCTTTGCGCGCCTCAACACTACATCAAATTTTTAAGCATGAAGCTGTTACCAGTAGAACTGGTTTAGATTCGCAAAGGATTGTGGTAAAATGACAAGTTGTCTTGCATATGTTCACTGGAGAAACCCAAGTCCCCCTCGGCCTCAAAAAGTAAAGGGATCCCGAAAGCTAATTTAAACCTTATTTTTTCTTGACAGCAAGATGCGGTTTTTGACGAGGTCGATTGTCTGTTCCTTGACAAGAGTTTCTGTCCATTCTTGTACAAGAACGGCAATGTACGGATTATTACTGGCGAGGAAGAGGCCGTCTTTGGATGGATTACTCTCAACTTTCTCAAAGGAACGTTTTCTTCCAGTAACAGCATTGGAGCACTAGAGTTGGGTGGTGCATCTACCCAGAATACGTTTCGGGTAAGGGTACCAATTAATATTCTCTCGTTTACTTTTCTTCCATTCTTCGTTCCATCCTTTTCCTTTCTTGTTTCAGTTTCTGTCGACGTTAGGGACTTGTCAGAAATTAACAGGGGAAGGGGTGAGGGGGGAGGGGGGGGGGGGGGGGGGGGGGGGAGTGGTTATTTTAAATTGAGTGTTGAAAATGTTGTGACACCCTCCCCTAGCGATGGGAATGAAATTTCCTGACCCTCCCCTTGGGCTTGGCCTAAAATACCAAAATACTCCCTTTTTCACTGCCAATGTTTTCATGACCCTCGTCTTTCAGGGGCTCAAAAAGTTATGACCCTCCCCCATTCCCCCCCCCCCCCCCTCCCCCTTGCTAATTTCTGACAATTCAGATCTTCTTGGCTTTCGTTCCTTTTCGTCTTTTTGTGGCTTCGAATCTTTCAATTCTTTCTTGGATAACTGTTTAGACTTTCACGTATTTCCATAGGCAGCCCAACCATTGCTTTTGAGGCTACTAAATAATCAAAGAAAATGATATTTGCGTCTTTTTTGATGGGTTTCCTGTGGTAGAGTGCACGCGCAATACGTATTATGTTGGGTTCCCTGTGCATAGAAATGTATGATGTTGGGCTCCCTGTGTGTGTCCCGCGCGTCCCGCAGTATATGTGTATATTGAAACATGTTATACACATTGCTGCGGGCGCGTCCCGCAGGACGTACACAGGGATCCCAACATTATACATTTGTATGCACAGGGAACCCAATATAATACGTATCGCGCGCTTGCGCTCTACCACAGGAAACCCATCAAAAAAAGACGCGCGCATGCAAATATAATTTTTAAATAATTATAAATAGCCTCAGAAACAATGGTTGGGCTGCCTGTGGTATTTCACATCATCAAAGGAACTTTGCTCTCCCGTCCCACAGGTCAGTGACAAGGGAACGGGACAACCAATGCTTACCGTCAAACTTGCAGGCAAAACATACCCGCTATACGCCCACAGTTACCTTGGTTACGGTGCAAAAGAGGCGACGGATTCTTACCTTAAATCGCTGGCGGACCATCAGCCCATAGGCACCCGAGTGCTCACAAATCCATGTCACAACAGTCATTACACACACGAGGATCGGGAATAACCAATACGTATTGAAAGGAAAGTACAACGAAGCCAAATGCCAAGCGTCTTTGAAAAACAAGTTCTTCTGCAACGGCAGCGAAGACAAATGCCCCATGACAAATCAACCGATGCTGGAAGGTCGATTTTTCGGCACCGGCGCATTTTACTACGTCATGAAAGACATCGGTGTCATTGCAAACCATGGCGAAATCGCTTCCCTCTCTAAGTTCGAGCTTTTTACTCGTAGGTTTTGTAATCAGCCGTCCGAATCACTCAGCACTAAATTGTACGACGTGTATAATCTATGCTTTAGGCTAAACTACGTCTATGAGCTTCTCAAAGATGGCTACCATGTTAACATGAACACTTTTGTGTTGCACGTTGCCAGAAAGGTCAACGACTACGACTTGAATTGGACCTTGGGGGCGTTGCTCTACAAGTCCAAGATTCTTTAAATCAGCATGGTATCCTCTACCACTTCTTGGGCTCCCTGTGGTAAAAGAGGACGCTTGGTCCTAGTCCCCCTCTTCTTTACCACAGGAAGCCCGACGACGTTTCTCGTACGAAGTAGGGTTGTAATTATAAAATATTGCGAGACGGACTGTAATGGTAGGATAATCATCTAAATACGGCAATAAAAACACATGTTAAACATGGTGAATCTCGGCTGATGGCTGTTTTATCGGGACACTGTGATGTGGAGGGGTGGGGATATGAAAAGCACCCTTGCGCCGTGTTAGCATTGTACGAAATGTCCAAAAAGTATGAAAGTTATGAAATCGGTCGTGCGTGAATCCATGTACCAGTTTTTTTATTTTACATTGTAAAGCGCCTATGGGGAATAGGGATACTGGCGCTATATACGTGTCTATTATTATTATTATTATTATCGATTATTATTGTTATTATTATTTATCTGCAGAGACGGCGAGTGTTAAAATGGAACCTTGCTATCTCGAACTAGAAACAATATCCCTCATTCGATGTTCTTGTAAAACTGATTTCCTCGGTTATCTCGAACTCCCGCTACTTTGAACAATTTCAGTGTTGGTTCCCTTAACAATTCGAGATAGCTGTGTTCCAGCACTGTATTTACGACTGTATTTAAGATCGACTTAATTACTCAGAAATCGGCCAATGTTACATGCAGAGGGTGCGGAAACTATTCTCTCTTCGTCTTTAAAACCTTTTTACAGCAAAATCCAAACAGCCATCTCAGAATAAACACGACCATTGCTAACACGATGGTTACTGTGGCAACCACGAAGATGATGACGTCAAACAGGAAGTACTGATACCAAGGGATATCGAGTACCGCTGGCCGCAAGTGCTTGGTTCCGCCATGTCTGGGAAAACACTAGATCCCAATGAACAAAACCAGGTCAAGATTTGAATAACAATAGGAACTATTGTTAGATATGCCTCGTTCTACAAAGAACATGTCTTTGTAGAACGAGGAATCTATTGTTATTCAAATCTTGACCTGGTTTTGGTCATTGGGATCTAGTGTTTTCCCCATGTCTGAGTACATACTCCATGTGGTCAGCGGCTTCTTGTACAGGAGTTCGTTTCCGGTCTTTTAGAAGTCGGGACACCCGAGCAGCGTTTGAACTGAAACTGAAACATTAGCCAATCAGAAACGATGTTTACGATGCCCCATAGCAACTGTTGCTATGTCCCTAGCAATACAATTGTACAAACTTGGTTCCCAAAAAAGCCCGCCAAATTCCAAGTCATGGCGCCTAAGGCACAACAAGTAGTGGCAAGCCTTCCCAAGATTCGACTAACACCATACGAACCCCCATTCACCTATGCGGGTAACGAGCGACAGAATATACCCCTGGGTTCCCGAGGATGGTCATGATCCATCTTTTTGATTGTACGCATATCCCACGCGTCGCTTATTTAGTTCCAGTATTCACCCGAGACTATTAAGTTTGTCTATTTGTATACACGTGACAACAAGTGGAAGAAAATGAGACTTGAAATTGAAAATTCTATGATAAAATATTCTTCCCCTGTACATGTCAGGTGCCACGCTGTTTGAGTAAAATTAGGCTTTCAGAAAAACATTGAATATTTATGAAATTATGAAATTAGTTATATAAGTATAATGTAGAAGTTTCATGACGAAATTATATATCTCTGCGACGTTATGAACGATTTAAATTCTGAAAAAACATCAAAACGAGGCTTGCAACGCATGGCGGCAAAATCCCATACTAAAGTCTATAAATGTCATCCCCGATAACTTTTTGAGATTTTATCCTATACCATCGAAACTTTCCAGAAATGTTCTTTCAGACAAATTCTTTCAGATCATATAGGCTGTTTGCACCAGAAAGAAACCAGTTTGCTGATCTTAAAAATCAGTACGCGTGAGAAGAGTGAAATTGTTGAATTTGTAAACGATGGGGGGGGGGGGGGGGGGGGGAAGGGAAGGGGAGGGGGGGGGGGGGGGGGGCTGGGGTACCTAGGTGATGAAACTATACGAAGAACTCACAACTTGATAACAGGACATGATAGTTGACTTAGAGCTATGTGTCCCATGAAGGAATTAGCCACTTTAGAAACGAGTGGAGGACTGGGAACGAGTTTTAAGAATTAATCTAATTAAAATATGAACCCATCACAAGAAAGGACATATCAGAATTAGTAAGTTTTAGGAGTTTGATAGGGTTTGGAGAAGCAGCAACTGAACTACAGACATTTAAAAACTGCAAAAATTACAAAGAAATGTATGGTTACTCGGGATAAGCGTCCCTACTAAACATACATTTCTTCATGTGTAGTTTTTGCGATTTTTGGAAAGCTGTTACTCGTTCAATATCAAACAAAACCTTTTGAAACTTTGTAATAATGCTAATTCTGATATGGCCTTTCCTGTGATGGGGTTCATATTTTAATTAGATTAATTCTTAAAACTCATTCCCAGTCCTCCACTCGTTTCTAAAGTGGCTAATTGTTCCTTTGGATATACTCAAGAAGTTTGGTTTTTGTATTTTGTAGTCCTGGGAAGTGTGACGAAAGGACAGGAATGTAATCAATAAAACCAAACGAATATTCCAGGATTTAAATTGTTAAATCGGTCGGCCTTTCACAACGATACAATAAAAAGGGCCCTTCGTAAAACGATTACCTCTCACTCCGGAACCATTTTGTTGCTCCGCTTTGAAACGTGAAAGAAAGTAGGAGAGACTCGGAGCAACTAAGTGAGGAGTGTGACTTACTTTCCTGAGGCTATAAAACATGTTAAAGTGGTTGTACTAAACAGGTTTAGAAAATCTTTATCTACAAACGCCACGCAATTTAATTTGGCACAAAACTGCTGGTAAACTGTCCTTTGTGTTGCATAGTCAGGGGCGTAGCTAGACATTTTCCCCTTCAAGCCCGGTATATCAAAATGTAAAAAATCATCGTTAACAGTTGAATCTATTTGATAACCAGGGCCGTAGCCAGGGGGCAATTGTTTGGAGGGGCACAATCTGACGAGCGGCGAAGGTGCGAGTTCCTAGGGGGAAGGGGGGGGGGGGGGGGGGGGTGCGGCGTCATGTTTCCCCGAAAATTTTTGAGGTATAGGGTTTCTGAAATTACATTTCCTGCCTTCTGAAAGTAGTTTCCAGCAAGTTCAAACTGACAGAAAATTGAACTTGTGGCTGAATCGTAAGGCATGCAGACATGTAAACCATATAATTAGGTGTACATGCATATTGATGTGTGTTTTATAGTTATTCAAACGAGATCTAGTGTCCAGACCAAAGGAAAAACCATGTGTGCTCGTTCATTGAAAGGTTGCGCACTCGTTGGCAGCAACCACAAGGTAAATCTTGTCAGTCCTGTTCAGTCCTGTGCTATTCAAGTAAGCCGCTTAAAGCCATTGACCGCGTAAAAAAAGAGCCCGGCAAAATTATTGCTACGGCCCTGAATTAACGTATTTTAACGTCAGCAAATATAATAGAGGTCTATATAGCAGCGGACCTGTCCATCACTCAAACGCGAGCATTCTTGACTTCTTTGAACAGAAATCTCTGATGACTCTCTCTTTCTCTCTCTCTCTTTGTATACATGCGTATGGTGGCCCGTTAGAACAATTTTTTTGTGAGCACGCACGTCGAAATTTTTTAGAGTACGCACACAAACCTCAGGATTTATCTGAATACGCACGCAATCAAGGTCGAGATCTTTTTAGAGTACGCACGCAAACCAGAACTTATTAGAGTACGCACATAAAGAACTTATTAGAGTACGCACGCCAAAAAGAACTTATTAGAGTACGCACGTCGTCAACAAGAACTTATTAGAGTACGCACGTCAATCTAAGGTTTTTCTTTGGTGAACTGATACTAGTTAATCAGTCGAAGTGATCGCGTTACGGACGACATGCCTTACCAAATCACACGTATCCAATTTTAGTTTTGTCTGTCTTTGAAATGTGTATATCTCATCGTGTAATTCGTGTAATTGTCTTCGTACTGTGATATGTGTTGTGTTAATAATGGTCTGAATCGTTCTAAAATAATCGAATACAGCCATAACAGGCTTTCATGAACAGACGAAGAAGTCATTATTTCGATCCTTTGTGGCTGGAAATACAAAAGCATTTTGGCTTTCATCAACAAGTAGTTTGGCTTAAACTGGAAGTAAGTTGTCTCTTCGGAATAACTTCTCTTTGAATAAAAAGTACTTCAATTTCCTAAGACTGAAAAGAGAAAGGTTCGAAGAAAGGTCAGGATATATGTAAATAAACGATGTCGTATTAACCCCGGCGTAAAGCATATTGCCAAATATAATGCTAGTTACTTAGAATTCGCAACTTACTTCCAGTTTAAGCCAAACTACTTGTTGAGGAAAACCAAAATGCTTTTGTATTTCCAGCCACAAAGGATCGAAATAATGCCGGATGACTTCTTCGTCTGTTCATGAAAGCCTATTATGGCTGTATTCGATTATTTTAGACCGATTCAGACCATTACTAACATGCACAACACATGTCACAGTACGAAGACAATTACACGATGAGATATACACATTTCAAAGACAGACAAAGCTAAAAAATGGATACGTGTGTTTTGGTAAGGCATGTCGTCCGTAACGCGATCACTTCGACTGATTAACTAGTATCAGTTCACCAAAGAAAAACCTTAGTTTGACGTGCGTACTCTAATAAGTTCTTCTTGGCGTGCGTACTCTAATAAGTTCTTCTTGGCGTGCGTACTCTAATAAGTTCTTCTTGGCGTGTGTACTCTAATAAGTTCTTGTTGGCGTGCGTACTCTAATACAGTAAGTTCTTCTAGGCGTGCGTACTCTAATAAGTTCTTCTTGGCGTGCGTACTCTAATAAGTTCTTGGTGGCGTGCGTACTCTAATAAGTTCTGGTTTGCGTGCGTACTCTAAAAAGATCTCGACCTTGATTGCGTGCGTACTCAGATAAATCCTGAGGTTTGTGTGCGTACTCTAAAAAATTTCGACGTGCGCGCTCGCAAAAAAATTGTTCTAACGGGCCACCATACATGCGGCATACAATATGTATGTATGCATAAGAGCGAGATGATAAGAGCCAGCGGGAAGATAGCCGTGTTGTCGACATAGTGGATCGCATGTATACTGGGCTTAAAGTGCTACTTGGACGAAAATCGATCGAAATTTAGTTTAGCTGAAACTTCATTGAATAATTCTTCAAGGGTTAATAATAACTAGTTAAAATCTTTTTTCGATATTCCAGAGGGAAGTACTATATTTTTATGAATCTTTAGAGGTGTCAGTGACGGCGTCATCTACTCAACCCAAACATTCAGCTCCATACATTTCTTTGTATTTTGTGAGTCAAAATATCTCAATGTTTTGTTCAGATAACAGCTCTGCATTGAAGACAACTGGTCAGACAATCAATCCTAAGCACAAATAATGTAAGAAAACTCCTTCACCCAAACTTTTAGCTTCATAGAAATAAAATAATTCAAGAAACTAAACACAAAGAAATGTATGGAGCGAAGCCGTGTTGATTGTTAGGGTTGAGTAAGTGACGTCACTAACACTTCTAAAGATTCATAAAAATGTCATACTTCCCATAGGAATTTTGAGAAAACACATTAACCAGTAATTGTATGGCTCTTTGAGATTATTTCAGCGAAGTTTCAGCTAAAATAAACTTCGATCGATTTTCGTCCAAGTAGCACTTTAAAGGGGGATAAAACAATGGTAAACAAAATTATTTTAAGTGTCAATTGTATTTTTACAGACGTTTCGGGCATAGCCCTTCATCAGTGTGATCAACCGTTGTGTTTACACGTGATTATAATTAAAGGCGCGCGCGCTCCGCGCGCTGACTAACAAGAATGGTATTACAGTGAAATTGAATTGAAATAAAGGGTGTACAAGCTATACAATTTATATATAATGAAAATTAATGTTCATTCCGCGAGGTTGTAATGTTCCCAGTTTATAAATAAGTTCCATTTCTGTCTGTTTACGCTTCAGTGCAGAACCATGACAGAGCTTAAGTCCCCTCACTCTAATGTCCCTGATTGAATGACCACCTGAGCTAAAATGCTCTGCAACGGGAAAACCGGGAGTCTGTTTCCTTATACTGCGGAGATGTTCGGCAAAACGTTCTCTTATAGTTCTACCGGTTTCCCCGATGTAGAGCTGGGGCCGGGCATCGACAGCATGATAAAACATATATTACGTTCTCAGTCTTACACGTAAAGTTCTCGCGAATGGTGTACGTCATCTTAGGGGCACGCACCTCAGTATCAGGTGTTATGTACTCACAGGTGTGGCATCTTGGATGTCTGCAAGCATTTGAACCAGCTTGCGAAGTGACGCAACCTTCTTGTTGTGTGGACGAGGGTATCACGTAGACTTTGGTCGCGTCTGTAAGCGACAACAGGTGTATTTTCAAAAATCACCTTGGTTAAAGGGTCGTTGGATAAAATGGTGAAGTTTTCCAAAAGAATACGTTTAATGTTGGTCGTCAAAGGATGGTACGTGACGACCAACATTAAACGTATTCTTAAGGTGACTTAAGGTGACCGTTTTCATTAGCAAATTTAAATAATAATACTATTGTAGTTTATTCTGTGATTTTATTTATTGTAAAATATTATCTCATTAGGTCAGTGTTTTCAATTGTAACTAGTATTGTTCTGTAATTATTGTAATCTGTAGTTATTGTATCTAGTGGGCCAAATTGGAAACCAGTATTGTTGTATTGCTGTATTTGTAAACCCACTCAAAATAAAGCATTATTATTATTATTATTATATTATATTATTATTATTATTACTCAACATAATTGCGAGTGCATTCTGTGATTTTTTAAACTCGCTCGTATCGCGTCAAAAACACTCGGATATTTCTGCATTTAACACATGTAATAACTCAAACATGTAGGCTTTTAAGGGTATTTTTTATTTTCAGTCGCGTTTGCCGTTACGGGCCGATTTTTCTAACAGTGGTTTTTCATAATATTGTCCTCCTGTTCGCTCAAAAATCGTACGATTTCTACGAAACTTCAGATTCTTGTTAAATAGATTGTCATAATTTTGTCTACCGGGTTTTAAAAAAATATCTGGACTGCAAGTTGCACGGCCTAAAAACTGACCATCAAAATTATGCCGTGCAACTTGCAGTCGAGAGATTTTTTTTAAACCCGGCAGACAAAATTATGACAATCTATTTAACAAGAATCTGAAGTTTCGTAGAAATCGTACGATTTTTGAGCGAACAGGCCGAGGACAATATTATGAAAAACCACTGTTAGAAAATCGGCCCGTAACGGCAAACGCGACTGAAAAATAAATTTTGAATACACCCTTAAAAGCCTACATGTTTGAGTTATTACATGTGTTAAATGCAGAAATATCCGAGTGTTTTTGACGCGATACGAGCGAGTTTAAAAAATCACAGAATGCACTCGCAATTATGTTGGAGTCACCTTAAGCTCTGTCATGGTTCTGCACTGAAGCGTAAACAGACAGAAATGGAACTTATTTATAAACTGGGAACATTACAACCTCGCGGAATGAACATTAATTTTCATTATATATAAATTTTATAGCTTGTACACCCTTTATTTCAATTCAATTTCACTGTAATTCCATTCTTGTTAGTCAGCGCGCGGAGCGCGCGCGCCTTTAATTATAATCACGTGTAAACACAACGGTTGATCACACTGATGAATATTAAAATATTTGCGGTACGCAGTTTAGCAGATATTTGTTTTCTGCACGGTACTATAAGAATTTCTGTATTGTCCCTAAGGAGTTGTTTCTCAACTCCTTAACGAAGTGATTAGTGTTACACAACAGAATCACTGATTTAACCTGATACTATTAATTGCTGTATATTCTCAAACACTTCTAGTTAAGCTAAGTTAATATCATTAAGACTTTAATCCCATTATCTCTAGAACCAGATGGTATTCCAGATCATGCAATTTCTTATAATCTTATCATTTAGTCTCCTCCTATTTTGGCATAGACCACACATAATTATCTACCACACCCCAAGACACTATACTTCGTCAGAACTTCTTATTCCTATTTTCCATTTACAATATTTAGACACAATCAGATAACTTATAATTATTACTATCCAACAGTGTAACTTTGTTGCAGTGTTGCAGAAGTTAACTATCTAGAATCTTTAGATTACTTGTACGACTTAGCTGCGTATTTGATAATTGTAATCTAGAAGCACATAGGATATAGCCAATCACAACCCTAGATTATACTGACATTGATATAATGATAGACAATTAGTGCGTCACTATAAAGGTGACCGCACCACAACTTGTAATTAGTCCTAGCCAGCCAGAGCTTGATTAAACAACGATTCGTACCACCTCTGCCTAGAGCCTCCCTTAACAATTGGTAAGAGAACCCAGGTATCAGTTCAAATGATGCTTATTTGATTTAAGTTGCGCTAGTGCTCAGCCTATGTAAAATTTAGTTGTAAATGTATGTAGTAAATTAGTTGTTAGATGTATAGTTAATCAACGTGTGTAGCGTATGTAACTCTAGCTTCGTATACTCAGTAGCCAAATTTTTTTTTGAATTCTATATTTCATGAGTAATATAATCTGAGTGATAGTACCTGTTTTTCTAAAACATTTCCACTCTGAATCGCCCACGTACACGCAGCACGGCCTCTGGAGAAAAACAAGCTTTACTTTGCAAGCCGTGTAAAACAAAAAAACAAGCCGTAATGAATCCTGCAACAGACTCTGTTAGCCAAGCAGACTTTAAAGAACTCACAGACAGACTTACGCATTTACTAACAGTATCCATGGACGGGTTACACACTTCACTAACTACTAGCCACGAACAAAATACCCAGGAAATGGCTGCTTTACAAGACGTATTAGATGGGCACTCTCAGTCTAAGGGACCCCCTGGGGTTACAAAGGCTCCCGTTTTTACTGGAAAAGGAGACGATGCCTTAGTTTTTTTAGACCAATATATGCTTTATGGCAAGTTTTTTAGATGGAGCGACCAACAAATATACGACGCTTTTCCATTGTCTCTCACCGGTAACGCCCTCATCTGGTATTCAACTCTAGATAAAACTAAATTTACTAATTTAGACGGTTTAGTTAAAGCTTTTAGAGAACGATTCCTCTCCACAACGGATACTTGGCTGTTGCGTAATGAATTATCCAATAAGAAGCAAGGCCTCGGCGAATCCCTCGCGGACTATATCTTAGATATACGAAAGCGGTGCCAACGTCTCCTTGTACCCCCCGCTGAACAGCTTTACTATTTTCTGCATGGCTTGCGCCAAGATTTACGAACATATGTTATTCTTCAACAACCTCAGACGTTAGAACAAGCAGAAAATTACGCTAAAATAAAAGATTCAGTTGGTGACACACCCCAACAGTCTTTGACAATAACGGACGTAGTCGCGCTTCAACGAAATTTCATCACGCAACTCCAGGAACAAAATCTATTAGCTAAGCCTAATGTCGCTGCAATTGATACACCTCGTGACCCAACCCCTCAACGCGAACAACAGTCAGGATCAGATTTTTCAAACGATGAGCTAAGACGAGTAATTAGACAAGAATTAAGGTCAATGGAACCCCCAGCTCGTAGTAATAGCTCTTATAATAGCTCTTATAACAGCTCTTATAACAGTCCTCGAGCATATAATCGCCAATATGATAACTCACGCTCATATCGTAACGAATCTCGCCAGTACAATGATAATTTTCGTCCTAGGTTTAACGCCCGTGGCGATTTTGGGAGATCAAACGATCGCACAACATTGGGGCAAATTGTCTGTTCAAATTGCAGTCGTGTAGGACATCATTTTCGTAATTGTCGTGCACCATTATAGAAGAACAGACCCGCGTTTACCGCAGTCAGCAAATCGAACATTTCCTAATCGCTCCGCACAATACACTCAGCAACCTCGTCCTAATCAAGGGTGTAGACAAACCCTGGACCCCACTTTCTGGACCCCCATCTGGACCCCCATCTGGACCTTCATCTGGACCCCCATCTGGACCCCCATCTGGACCTTTCAGAAAATATTTTTTTAAGCATTTACCTGTGTATTTTCAGCTTGGTATTTTCTCTTAGTAACGATTGATCGTAGCTATCGTAGATTGTAGGCGGCCATCTTTGTTTTTATTAGACAATCGCTGACCCCATGACACATGAACCCTCTCCCTATGGGGGCCTGTTCTGGTCAAAATTATGTTACTTATAACTTCAAAAAATTATTTCTCGTCATATAGTGGAGCCAAAAATTTGTACAAAAGCTCATTATAAAGATCATTTATTTGAGAATGTAGTTTTGGAGATATCATTTTTTTTAGCGACAGTGGTCGTGCAAATTTGTTGGCCGGAGTTGCAAACCTAAGATGTATGCTTGAAACGGGTGAATCGCTCAAAACCACAATTTCTTGCTCAGATTTCTACACCAAAGTGTTCTTTAATTATCAGACTACTGATATGAAGACATTTTTGAGAATCTCATATCCTTTGAAGTCTTTCTAAGAGCTCATTCCTGAGACTATTCGAAAATCCAACGGAATATTCAATGATGTCACGGTCCACTGATTCTACGTTTGGGCTACCTGTGGCTCAATGGCGCGCAATGCCATATGGGATTTGCTAAATAATTCGTGCATTAAAAATTAATTTTAATTTTAAAACTAGCCGTTTCTAATAGAAAGTGAAGTGCTGCGAGTTGAATTAGTTGGAAAATGTAACTGTGAACATTCATTCTACATTTCAGCAAATGATATGATAATTTTAAAGTTCACTTCTATGTTTGGGCTCCCTGTGCTTCAAATTTGCTTCTGTCGAGTGATAAATCATGAATTTATTTCGCTTGATAATACACACATCTTCCTTTTCATCACGTTTAATCAAAAGCCAGTCTTGAATATTAGTACGTTCAACACTGTAGAATATGAGGGAGAAGATTTACTGATGCAATAGTATTTTAGTCGAACTTGAAACGGTCGATGTGAGGTGAAATAAAGTACGCATGTATTTACCGTCATCGTAGAACGAACTTTGACGGCTTCTGCTCCATGATTAAATTACCTTGAACATATACCAGTAGATGAATAAAACTTAAGAACATCTAGATTTAATATAGATGTGTAGATGACCAGCTATTCGTTTGTTTATCAGTTCTAGCACCATTATCACGGCGAACTTTCATCACCCCCCGTACACGGCTATAGTAGACAATCTCGCCAAATATTCCTGACTGTATAGTCGCTATGAACATGTCAAGCTTTCGCTTTCTTTTCCGAGTGTCACTAAAGTAAAATGCAACCAATAGCTACAAGGAGAACGTATTGTATCACAGCGGCCATGTTATTACCACCGCTGATCATAAGTACGATGTGGATTTCGCAATAACCATGAGGTCATGACCAGTGACGTCATACTCAGAAATCATCTCGATCGATTCCTCAAAGTCTCAAATCAAGCTGGGATAATAAAGAGCCCAGTGAAACGCGTCAACACACAACACAGGAAGCCCATGTCCAGATTAGTTTCGCTGCTCGCTTCGCTCGCAAAGTCTCAAATCAAGCTGGGATAATAAAGAGCCCAGTGAAACGCGTCCACACACAACACAGGAAGCCCATGTCCAGATTAGTTTCGCTGCTCGCTTCGCTCGCAGCAATTAATTTGTGCATAGGAAAAATTAATTCGAACATAGGGAAAATTAATTCGTGCGTAGGAAAAATTAATTAAAGTAGAAGAACGAAAATCATGCACGAAAAAAAGGTCTAAATAATTGTAGCACCACGTAAAATTAATTGTAGCACCACGTAAAATTAATTCGTAGAGTACATATAATTATTTATAAAATACCAAAAAATTATTCTAACATTAGTTATTGAAAAAATAAGTAACATAATTTTGACCAGAACGGACCCCCATAGGGAGAGGGTTCATGTGTCATGGGGTCAGCGATTGTCTAACAAAAACAAAGATGGCCGCCTACGATCTACGATAGCTACGATCAATCGTTACTAAGAGAAAATACCAAGCTGGAAATACACAGGTAAATGCTTAAAAAAATATTTTCTGAAAGGTCCAGATGGGGGTCCAGATGGGGGTCCAGATGAAGGTCCAGATGGGGGTCCAGATGGGGGTCCAGAAAGTAGGGTCCAGGGTTTGTCTACACCCTCCTAATCAATCAAACTAACAAGGTCACATCGCGAAACTAGGCAAATCGATGTGACCCCTACCCCCATAAATATTTTGCCTCACCAACCTCATAATGACAATATTGCTCAAATAGAATTAGATAATAACGCAAGCATTAGCACAAGTGAATCTAGTCATAGCTCAACACTAAGTAATCCTAGTCACGCGTCGCATAGCGTTACTAAAGAAACACCTTTTTGGCTAGAGTCAAATCGAATAATTTTTCCTAACTCGGAGAATAGCTCTCCTCTTAGTAGTATAAATACGCAAATGTCGCGACCAGATAATAGTACTGAACAAGTGACAGTAATCTCCAGTGATAATGGCGAATTTCCAGAAACTCCGGATATGGTAGTTGACACATCTGGCAACGATTCTGACAGCTCAATTACCACACAAGAGACCGACAATTTAGGTAAACAGCTTAAAGTAGATAATCCGCTTCCAACGGCAGACATTTTAATTGGCTTAGACAGTATTGACTTTTCAGTTCTTACGACTTTAGATACTGACTCTAGAACTAATTTTCGTGATTCTATGACAACAATTGGTACTCAAACAACAGTTTTAAATATTCCGGATTGCATTCCTCATGCCAAAGTTAAAGTGCCCGAACCAAGCATGGCTTCTATTAGCCACGAATTATTACCATATAGCCCACAATTAATCAAGAAAAACGAGTGGGATATGTTTTCTCTTCTTAGTGGTTCATTCCACATAAAGCAAATGTTACATGCATCGCCAATCAAATTATTTGATAAATTTACAAGTTTCGTCGCACCAGACGATCTGCCACAAGCAGTAGCCAGAGACACATCTGGTATCCAAGTTAAAACATGTCAGCACAATGACAGTCAATCAATTGCAAATTTAATAGCCGAAGATACGGTCGCGGATCAGAGCATTTTCGATATTCCCGAAATACAAATACAGCCAAAAGACGAAACAGTCAAGGCCGAAGATAATGATATATTAATGCAAAACGTTGCAACAGAAATAGTTTTTCTCTCTGATCAAAGTATTTTACATAAGGCAATAGAAACTCAACATGAAGATATTCAAGATATAAGCAACAAACATAAAGCAATTGATATTCCAGATGCACATTTTATTGCGATTAAATGCAGTTTACATACAAAGGCGATAGACACACAAGGGCCCATAAGCAATCCAGACGAATTGAATGCAACACATTTTTCGAAATTGAAATCGAATCTTTCTATCCAAGACATGATACATGAAGCTGGTAAGTCATTAGTACATAGCATTTCTAACTTATATCATTATATTTGCTGCAATTACAATGTACCTACATTATTTCCATGCTACAAGTCGGTAATAACTACGGCATACGGCCACACATTCCCATTCGATCCTGGGATATTCCTGAAAGACAACACTGAACTGACGCACGTAATATGTAATACAATAATACATATGTGACCCAACACTTAATATGATGACCTTTGTAACACAACATGTAATGAAATGACACATTCTAACAGACACACATAAAAACATGCTACGCGCATCTGTATTTTCTTGGTGAATTCAATTCTCACCAGAAATGAACATTTTTTTTATTTTTATTTTTTTCAACTTTTCTCCTTCGTTTGGTAGAAATACAAGATATTGTCACTCAGTTTGCTCATTTAAGAAATCGCCAATTGGTAGGATATAGTGACCTTCCTCAAGCAGTTATTGCACAGGAAGCCCAAGCTGTGGTTTTGTGGAGAATATCGTAAAAATATTTTCTCCTGTAAATACTGTAATAAAAGATTTGAAACTATGGTAGTGTCTTGTGGTCTTTATTTACTATCCCTGTGCAAATTTTCAGCGAATTTCAGCATTTTTTAGTGTCCCCCCTCACCCAGTAAAGAAAGAATTGCCTTCTTTCTTTACTGGGTGAGGGGGGACACTAAAAAATGCTGAAATTCGCTGAAAATTTGCACAGGGATAGTAAATAAAGACCACAAGACACTACCATAGTTTCAAATCTTTTATTACAGTATTTACAGGAGAAAATATTTTTACGATATTCTCCACAAAACCACAGCTTGGGCTTCCTGTGGTTATTGCTGCGGTTTCCTCACGTTTTAAATCTTTACCAGAAATGTCACTAACAGCCAAAGCACTTGACGATGGTTTTCCATTACTAATTAATCCAGTTACTGAGTATGAACGTAGTAAGATGTATATTTCTCTTCACACGTTGATCACCGTTCCTCGTATTACTAATACAAAAGCTTTCTGTACAATTGAATCACTTATTCCAGTAAAATATCAACTGAAGGATAAGTGTTATTCAGGACCTTTAGCAAGAGAAGATCTAGTATTAGTTTCTTGTCTCGATTATAATTTTATATTAAAGGCTGATGCGCTTGTTGCTTGCTTTAATCAACATAATGCATTTATTTGTCCTGATATTCTTCTGAAGACCTCAGACAATGCTACTTGGCTTGGACTTCCATGGACTGATGGCACTCAAGTTAATTTCAAACGAAACCATGTTCCAATACCATGTGATTCATTGGAGCCTATATTCCATCTTGGTGGAAGGTACTACCTAGCCACAACAACCATCAACCTCTCTCTAAAATCTGGAAAGCTCCAGACTACACCTCTGTCTATATACAACATACCATGCAATGAAACCAATGAAATCCTCAAGACTGGAATTGGTACATGTCCAAAAACTCTAAGGATGTCCATTCCACTATTTCAACCAGACCAAGTACGGTATGTAAACTGGTTACCTTCAAAAAACGATTCAGCTTTCCAACTTCATTACAAATCATTGAACATTGGACCTCAATTGCATATCAACAAAACTGTTATAGAAGCACTTGACAAAACATTCTTCAGAATAGATGGAAACTTACAACGAAAATTCAAAAAGATAGAACAAGACATTGATACGATCACAGAAACGTATGAAACTTCCGACGCTCTGATTGTCGCAAGTGTTGCACTAATTGGCCTAGCATTTTGTAACAGTACCACTCTCATAATATTCCTATGCTGTTACTACAAGATGAACAAACATCAAAATGAACAGATCAATAACAACGTTGTAAAGTATCAAAAGAAACTTACTACTGATGAACAACAATGTATTGAATGCCAAAACCCTATGGAGTCTGCTGAACAAGACCTTGAATGTACTCATCTACATTGTCAGGATGATATTCCAACTGATGTTCCAGGACAACCGATTTGAACTATCGAAAAAACTACGGTAACACTGAATCAAACAAAGAACTATGAACTATGAACTATTTACGGAACAATTTAGATTTAAGAACATTGAACACTGATATAACTATACTGCAGTTATTTTCAGTTATATTGATTGAACTTTATAATCAGATATTTTTAAGTATGATAATCAACATCATTGAGTGTGGTTTTGATATGACAAACCACAAATTGTATTAAGTAGTCTATAAAAAAAAAATGGAAAAGGAACAAAGAAATAACAACAACAAAAAAATATATATATGTTAAAATTATCATTTTATAGTTATTAGAAAACGACAAGGATGATTATATATATAATTATCGCAATTAAGATAAGCTTACAATCTTATATTGATTCTACACATTTAGTGGTAGCACAAAAAAAAAAAAAAAAAAAAAAAAACGGTTCGTTTAAATCAGTATATAATCAAATTTTTTATCGACGGAGCTCTAAATTAAGAAGAGAGCCATGTTACACAACAGAATCACTGATTTAACCTGATACTATTAATTGCTGTATATTCTCAAACACTTCTAAGTTAATATCATTAAGACTTTAATCCCATTATCTCTAGAACCAGATGGTATTCCAGATCATGCAATTTCTTATAATCTTATCATTTAGTCTCTTCCTATTTTGGCATAGACCACACATAATTATCTACCACACCCCAAGACACTATACTTCGTCAGAACTTCTTATTCCTATTTTCCATTTACAATATTTAGACACAATCAGATAACTTATAATAATAATGGCGTCAGTCACGTAAAGGTGTTAGAGTGTTAGTCTGGCAAAATATCCTGACGAATGCATCGTATTAGATCGTCAATAAAAATTCGTAAATCCAGGTTTTTTTATTTGGGAAATTCGTAAATCCAGGTTTTCGAGTGACAAATTCCAAAAACAGGGTCCAGGTCTGAACATCTCGCCGCACATACCTAACCATTTTTTAACCAAGTACTCCCCCCCCCCCCCCCCCCCCCCGGGCAAGGCTCAATGAGCACGGAAAGAGCAGCAAAATTACTCTGATTTCATCAGTTTGAATCCTGGTAAGTGTACGTGTTATACCACTGTTCTATAAAGCTTGGAGCTCCTAAAAAGCGGGAATTTCGAACGATAATCAAGGCTTGGTATTTCTAAACTGAAACTTAGAGTAGTTTGATTTTGATAAATATATTTATTTTGATGGAAATTTCGAAGAGAATCGGACTGCCGGGAGACCGCTTGTCATAATATCGAGGGATAAAATGACTCATATTGCCTGTTTTGGGCGCACGGAGAAGTCAGATCCAACAGGACTTAATTGTCCATGTAAAGCTCTGTCATTATTGTAGGTTAATCCGGCCATATTTAAAAGTATGGCTAATCACAGAACAAATGGATATATTTGAGTTTCCTCCATGCATTACTGTGCAACATAAACTGTCAATGAAACATTTTCAATCGCCGGAGAAACACGAGTCAAACGTTGTCTCGATAAACAGTGATTGCACTTGGCGAAACAAAGCAAGACTCAGCATAAGGCACGCGGTAAACTAGTCAAATCAGCACTCAGCAAGTACTAGAAGTCAGTCGGGTACTCTGTTTACGGAGTTAAGTGGTACTGAAGTTTGGCGGAGTTTGGGGTCTCGATCGAACTGGCTACTCGACGCTACTCTAAGTTTATAAGATAGTTATAAAAAATGTAATCCTGATTCCAAATATGAAAAGAAATAAAACAAACCGGAAGTCCCGAGCTGGCTTTCTAGACACGTCACTCTTTACAACTGATACCGACCACACAAGTGCATGAATAGCCAGCGAAATAAGGATATGGGGATTATACCTGTGCATCGATATGGGGACTATACCTGTGGATCGATATGGGGATCGACTATACCTGTGCATCGATATGGGGACTATACCTGTGCATCGATATGGGGATTATACCTGTGCATCGATATGGGGACTATACCTGTGCATCGATATGGGGACTATACCTGTGGATCGATATGGGGACTATACCTGTGCATCGATATGGGGACTATACCTGTGCATCGATATGGGGACTATACCTGTGCATCGATATGGGGACTATACCTGTGCATCGATATGGGGACTATACCTGTGCATCGATATGGGGACTATACCTGTGCATCGATATGGGAACTATACCTGTGCATCGATATGGGGACTATACCTGTGCATCGATATGGGGACTATACCTGTGCATCGATATGGGAACTATACCTGTGCATCGATATGGGGACTATACCTGTGCATCGATATGGGGACTATACCTGTGCATCGATATGGGGACTATACCTGTGCATCGATATGGGGACTATACCTGTGCATCGATATGGGGACTATATACCTGTGCATCGATATGGGGACTATACCTGTGCATCGATATGGGGACTATATATGTGCATCGATATGGGGACTATACATGTGCATCGATATGGGGACTATACCTGTGCATGGATATGGGGACTATATACCTGTGCATCGATATGGGGACTATACCTGTGCATCGATATGGGGACTATACATGTGCATCGATATGGGGACTATACATGTGCATCGATATGGGGACTATACCTGTGCATCGATATGGGGACTATACCTGTGCATGGATATGGGGACTATACCTGTGCATCGATATGGGGACTATGCCTGTGCATCGATATGGGGACTATACCTGTGCATGGATATGGGGACTATATACCTGTGCATGGATATGGGGACTATACATGTGCATCGATATGGGGACTATACCTGTGCATCGATATGGGGACTATACCTGTGCATGGATATGGGGACTATATACCTGTGCATCGATATGGGGACTATACCTGTGCATGGATATGGGGACTATACCTGTGCATCGATATGGGGACTATGCCTGTGCATCGATATGGGGACTATACCTGTGCATGGATATGGGGACTATATACCTGTGCATGGATATGGGGACTATACATGTGCATCGATATGGGGACTATACCTGTGCATCGATATGGGGACTATACCTGCCCAGTCAGAAACTGTTATCATGGATATGGGGACTATATACCTGTGCATCGATATGGGGACTATACCTGTGCATCGATATGGGGACTATACATGTGCATCGATATGGGGACTATACCTGTGCATGGATATGGGGACTATACCTGTGCATGGATATGGGGACTATACCGAGGGCCGTTATAGTCCCAGTGTTGTAATTTTTAAACAGAAACTCAACTGACACATCTTTTTAAATTAGCATATTATTAATATTTTATTATTCATATAGGCTTTGATATTTTTTATTGCCCCCGCAGGGTTTCGGCCCAGAGGCCGAAACCCGAGGAGGCATATATTGTAGTCCCCGCGTATTATGTAAATATATAGTATATGTAGGGCAAATCTCGATTTTTCAACTTTACGACCGCTAAGGACCGCTGGGATTGTGACTGGCTGAAATAAACGCAGGCTCACATGCTGCACGATGATTGGCTCTCTTGACAAATTCAGAAATGTTCCCACGGGAAAAAATGGGCATGCTGCACGATGATTGGCTCTCTTGCTTTAGATGACCGAAATTCAGAAATGTTCCCACGGGAAAAAAATTGTTATTTCTGGACATGCTGCACGGTGATTGGCTCTCTTGCTTTAGATGGCGAGGTAAGACGGGCAGATTGCCAACGCTATCGTCAGAAGCAAGCAATGCTTTTGAAGAACGAAGGAGCAGGAGTCTCAAAGGGTATATAACAGTACCGATACATCACGGAAAAAAGAATGATACGTGTTCAGATCCACAATATAGACACACTGAAAACTACTACTCGTGAGCTGCATACCAAATTACTGATGTGCAGAACTCGGAAGCTGAAGGAAACATTCCGTATGAAGAAGAATTTGACGCCGGCACTGGCATGTTGGAACCACTCTGAGGCGAAAAGTCATCTAATTTTCAAAATGGGTCACAGTACACGGACTATACGAACATTTGTATATCATTTAAGGTGCATTTTATGGCTCTTTTCGTCCTTTGTCTTTATCCTATTAGCAGAATATGTAGAATTTTTGAACGACATGCTTGTTAAACGTCGAGCGTGGGTCTATGTCTTTAATACATTTATTAAATGTCGTCACATGTGTTCTTGTATGTTATTTTCAAAAAGCCCAAGAATACACGAAATTTTTTTCGTAGTGAAATTTAAATGCATCGCAGATGTACATCGACAATTGTACTTTATTTATTGGCTATATTTACACTTGCATACTCGAGTATCGTAAATATAGAAGAGAAAATCTACTTGATACTAGTACATGAATATCGAAGTGAATCTAATTACGCATGCATGCTCTGCCGAGTCACGCAACGAGTGACAAAACAATGTTTTAGTCACGCTGCGATCCCAAGGGTTTTGCACTATTTTCTGAAATAGTTCCCTAATGTAATTATTTAGCTAAAATATAAGGAGTTTAATTTGTTGTACTCGTTTGTAATCAATCAATGATTTTCATATAAGAGATTGAATTAGAATATTGATGAAAATCTTGACCTTCAGTGATGAACAGAAATGAACACGTATTTACAACCAAATGTAATCTAGTTTACTTTTCAGATTAATTTATAGTTCTCGGTCAGTTTTTAAAGAACGGGGGCAGCTGTAGTGTCAACTATGACTAGTTATATAGTTAGCATTTATTATTGTTCTTCATATTTTAAAATCTAGATATATATATTTTTTCTTTCTCATTCTTAGTTTTAGATTTTTTGAATTGTATATATGTAAAGCGCATTTGGGCATTCTGGAGAGTGCGCTATATAAATATTAAATTATTATTATTATACCTGTGCATCGATATGTGATTTACTCGTCACGTTCCCAGTCGTTAATTGCCGTGGAAAGGAAAGTAAAGGCGTGCGCCCACATCGCGAGTAAGAGAGGCACGACTGGGAATGAGTCTAGCGGCCACGAGTGTTTCGCCTTCTCCTTTGTGGGTGGTTACTTTAATTGAAAGAGCACACTTGTGACCTTGAAAACTTCCTTTTAATTTTGCACTAAAGCTAGGTAAATCCTAGCCTCCTAAAGCAGACCCGTGTCCAGGCCTCCGTTTTACTTCGCCGGACCACTAGGTCTGCTCAGATGAGCGATACATTCCATTCCAATTGTTTGACGCACCATTGAACTAGCCAATGAAATCACTCGTATTATCAGTGCCAAAACTGTTCCCACGGCCTTGAGTTATTTTTAGAGATATCGTGTTGCAAAGCTCTAGCTTGTTTTTAAAAATTCATAATCTGATCAATGATGTTTAAACCCGGTTAAATGACCACAGATAATGATATAAACACTACAAAGAAAATCATCAACGAGGACTTGTGCTTTATTTGTGCCAAAAGTGAGTCAAAGGAGAGGAAAACCCGGAAATATTCTGACGAACGAAAGTTAATTTACTGGCACTCTTGTCCCGTACTTTGGATATCAACATACAAGAATATTTTGAATACGGTAACTCTTTTTTGTCTGTCTGCAGAAGTTGCTTTGCTAAAGTGAATAAATGACCAGAATCGTGTGTACCGTTGTCATAGATCAGTTTCAATGCTTGATATATCAGTAATGACTTTCCATGACCAGTCGGAAGTTGACGAACAAATCCTTTTGTTCAAAATAAATCGCTCGGATCGATTGACTTTTGCTGGTGGATATTCAACTGTTGAATTTTGAAAACATCACATCGCTAGCTTGAAAACACTCTTCAAATTCCAGTACGAACTGTCAGTTCACGTGATGTTTGTTCGTTGAAGTCCATAGAGGTCAAAGTCCGCACCACCACAGATTTAAGAGGTTCGTTCTGATTGGCTAATCCACTGGAAAGGAATGTATCGCTCATCAGACCTAGTGGTCTGGCGAAGTAAAACGGAAGCCTGGACACGGGTCTGCTTTAGGAGGCTAGGTAAATCCTCGATCGTGTTGATCGGCGTCGATGTGGTCTGGGTTTACACTAACATTCAAGTCAACTGAAATTACAGAAAAACTCGAACTAAATCACTGTCTTTTACATTCAAATCAAATGAAGAACTATTTCTTGGTTGTACTTACAAATTCTGTAGGAGATTCTAGGTCTTGGTCATTCAGTACAAGTTAAATATCTTGACAAATCACTAAACATACTTTCTCTTCGAAGACCACGTGAAATGTGATCAAAATAGAAAACACAGGTAGCCCAAATATCGAAGGGCAATACAACGAGTATAGAGGCTAGCATGTCATGATTTAAAACCTACCTCTATGACAAAATTCGTTCAAAACGATCTTTTTTGGTGGCCAGGTTGTAGTCAACCATGCAAACTGCATGCGCAAAAGTGGACCAAATTTACGATTTTCATATATATCTGTCAGAGCAGGAGCCCAAAAACATACGTACACTCGTATCCTTTCCTAGCTTTATAAATGTTTAGGTTTTCTGGATATATTTGTTCAAGGACAGGTGTTATTTCAATGTGTTGCCCGATCCAATATAAAATATAGAAAGCTCACACTAGTGTAAAAACAGGAGGTATTAGGGACCTGTCATCGATCTGGGGGGAGGGGGGGGGGGGGGGGGGGGGGGGGCAGGGGGGGGGGGGGGGAAATTTTTGGGAGGTTCACTTGGTTTTGGATTTAAGTATGAAAAGGGGTGATCACCCGGGTAAGGCTGAGTGAAGTGGGGGTGTATATAGCACAGCTGACAAGTTTTCTATTTCTTTTATAAAATGCAATTATGAACTTAAGGCAAGTTTTCAATTTTGTTCGATCGTTACAAAAATGTTTGAATATCTGCGCGCGCGTGCTGTGTGCTCTTATAAAGCACGCGGAATACGCATCCTTTGGCCAATCAGAGCGCGCGTTATATAATAGTTATTTTATAAATCCTTTTCGTCGCAATTTAAAGTATTTATTATTAGAACATTTCCAAATTTCACTGCACCGTGCCACTAGAGTTTTAAAACAAAACTAAGCAATGTAACTTGGGGGATTATTATAGTAGGAGGGAGGGGCATGGAAATCTATTAGTTGTTTGAGGGGGGATCATGTGCATATTATTAATTAGGTTCTTTCCTAAATCCTCCGATCCCCCCAGGCGATAAATATTGACAGTTCTCTTATCTGTGCATGAGGGGGAGGGTCATGGTATTTCAGGCCAAGCACAAGGGGAGGGTCAGGAAATTTCGTACCCATCGCTAGGGGAGGGTTACATCATTTTCGCCTCCCTTTAAGCGTCCCCCTTTGGAGCCGTTTTGTACTCTCTAATAAGAGGTCCCCCTAATAAGCGAGGAAGTTGACATTGCGATCTGAGTTATAGCGTTTCTGAAGTACATTAACTTTTGTATGAGACTCATACTGCCTACTACTTACTAGTATACCTTAATTTCGACGATTATCTGACATACCATTGTGTTACATTTCATATTGGCTTCGTTTCTCCGTACTAAGTTGATAAAAAAGTTTACGAAATACTGCAAGAGAATCTGAGTTTGGTTTAGGAAATTAAATAAGCGCCCCTCTATTAAGCACCCCTCTTCTAATAAGCGCCACCCCACAGCTTGGGCTTCCTGTGCTTTAATAGCCGGTTTTATGGAGAATATCGTAAACATATTTTTCCTGTAAATACTGTAATAAAAGACTTGAAACTGTGGTAGTGTCTTGTGGTATTTATTTACTATACCTGTGCAAATTTCCAGCGAATTTCAGCATTTTTTAATGCCTTCTTTCTTTACAGGGTGAGGGGAGACATTAAAAAATGCTGAAATTCGCTGGAAATTTGCACAGATATAGTAAATAAATACCACAAGACACTACCACAGATTCAAGTCTTTTATTACAGTATTTACAGGAAAACGGATATTTTTACGAGTTCTCCACAAAACCACAGCTTGGGCTTCCTGTGATTAAAGATCTCCGAAATTTATAAGCGTCTCATATCCAACTGAACAGTTGTTTTTAAAACTCCCCTTTCCCCTCCTCTCCGCAGTCCAGCTTTCAGGCAAACAAACTCCATATTAATCAATACTAATATTGGCCTAAAACGTAACCCCTCTCCCTCCAGTCCATATGCTTGGGCTGCCTGTGGTGTACAGTCAAACGGCGCGAAAATTGTCTCTACCCAAAACACCGCGGGCGCAGCCATAGATGGATGACACAGTGACATGAGTTGTTTATTAGTGGAAAAATGCCTCCCAGAAAACGCCAAAAGACAAACTCAGGTAATGAAGCTCATTAGTGTTTATTGTAGATGGAATGGTAGTTTTAGTGGACCGCTTACTTCATTAATTACACCATCAAATGAACTTCTAATTCACAAGACAAATTGTGAGTCATTGACACCATATGCAGTCATTTAAGCTTTAATATTAGCAGACAAAATTCATTAAACACAGGCTGATAAAGCTTTATTCAAATGCACAACTGATAAATCGGCAAATCATAGTCATCTATAGTCAAGGATTCCAATACATGATGTAGTATTGTACTTGTAAATATTGTACGATATTAAACATGGTGTGCAGAATTCCTTGCTAAAACTACTTCACAAATGAATGAAAATGCACTGCAATTCTCACAAACTCAGCAATAAAACAAACAATATAAACTTACGAGTGAATGTATTTCTCCAGCTCAAGTCTGTTCTGATAAATCCAATGATTGACAAGATAATAATATTAATAATGAAATTCATAACTTACTAGTAAGACCACAGGCAGCCCAATCTCTTTATCTGACAATATTTAGCGTATCAACACATTCAAGCCATAAATAGATGGAAATTTATAGTTGCAAAAATATGAATTCTTTGAAATAAAAACACGAAATACATTTGTATGACATTTCATGTGTCCGCTGCAGTTGTTATTTTTACGATTAAGGCCTTATTTCAATTTTTGTTTCTTACCTCCGATCCCCCCTCTAAATAAGTGGAAAGGCTGGAAGCTCACCAGCGAGATACCTCCAATCGCCGCTATTCTTGCCGTCCAAAATGCATCTTTCAGTCGTCCAAATATCACCAACCCTCGACTTGTCCTAGAATGATAATTCATCTAACTACCCTATCGATTTCATATGCAAGCGTGCAAGCGAGCGCGTCTTCTGGAGATACAAAATATTTTAACTCGTAGTTTGAACATCTGCGAGGCTCGAAACCAACGTCCATGGACACTCATCGCCAACCGTTATGACAGCCTCGCTTTGAGAATGACAAAATGACCACTCGCGAGGGGACGATCGGTGACAAAACCTCGTTTTCACGACAACCAATAAATCCTCTACACCACCGGCTGGGGGGAGTTTTCCTTCGAAGGGCCATTCATTCAAAAAATTTATTTCGTTTAGTGGACTTCTGTAAGTACAGTACAAACGTCATTCAGCTTATTATTGAATTATTATTAAGTTTTATAGTTCTGCATATTTTCAGGTACCTTTTTTCGAAATGCTTACCGGTGATGAAAGTCACCGATCGTCCCCTCGCGAGTGGTCATTTTGTCATTCTCAAAGCGAGGCTGTCGTAACGGTTGGCGATGAGTGTCCATGGACGTTGGTTTCGAGCCTCGCAGATGTTCAAACTACGAGTTAAAATATTTTGTATCTCCAGAAGACGCGCTCGCTTGCATATGAAATCGATAAGGTAGTTAGATGAATTATCATTCTAGGACTAGTCGAGGGTTGGTGATATTTGGACGACCGAAAGATGCATTTTGGACGGCAAGAATAGCGGCGATTGGAGGTATCTCGCTGGTGAGCTTCCAGCCTTTCCACTTATTTAGAGGGGGGATCGCAGGTAAGAAAAAAAATTGAAATAAGGCCTTAATCGTAAAAATAACAACTGCAGCGGACACATGAAATGTCATACAAATGTATTTCGTGTTTTTATTTCAAAGAATTCATATTTTTGCAACTATAAATTTCCATCTATTTATGGCTTGCATGTGTTGATATGCTAAATATTGTCAGATAAAGAGATTGGGCTGCCTGTGGTAAGACTTATATATACATGTATACACCAGGGAATCCATATGGTGATAGGATGTACATGCAGCAATACATTTAGAAAATATTCAATCATAATGATCAGACAATCTTTGACTTTGCAGATATAAAGAAGACACTAAAAAAGGGAGATACACCTGTAAGTGAGATACGGTAATCAATTGATATGATCCATGGACCTATATATCCTGCACACACCACTTAGTTTGACAATGTTTATATTGATTTGTTTCTTTCATTCAAGATACAGTTTTTATTGTGCATACATGTAGCGTTATACACACATTGGTGTTAAATTCGTATTTGTCATCTTGAAGGGGTGGTGAATGGTCCCTCGAAAATCAAGAGTCTCACAGTCTCACTTTTTCAGTGTTTCATCGTCTCAGAGTCTTGGTTTTTTACATATTTGTTCTGAATCAGTTAAGAGTCGGGCCTCACATTGAAAGAATACTCAATGAGTCTCGGGCTTGCAGTGAAAACCGTAAGTCTCGCCGTCTCGCAAAGTCTCACAATGACCATTCACCACCCCTTCTTGAGCAAAGTTGTTGTTTTCCTGTGTTTTTGTGGAACAGTGTAATCCTGAGTTACATCCAAGGTTTTCACCAACTTTAGCAATCGCTCTCCATGTTTTATGCTCTGATAGAAACACGCATGATTTTGCTAGTCTCCTATGCTAGTCTCCTATGCTAGTCTCCTATGCTAGTCTCCTATGTGTGACTACACTAAACACTACTGCATAGGAGACTACATTTGTAGATTTTAGGAGAACACAAGAAACGTTTTCGAATCACTAGCCGTCTGCGTGTGTCCCTTCGGAGGAATTGATTTCATTTCTTCCTAATAATGTTTTCTGTCAATTCTGAAATACATGTACCGGTAATCGCACTTAGAATATGTATGGTCTTGAGTACGAGTAATAGCCTCGCCTAAGTGACATGTAGCCACACCCCTAAGGATGGGTCACGAAGAACAGTAGAGTATGAATTCTGCAACTTAAAGATCATGTACGACACTATGTATATATGTACATGATCTTTAAGTTGCAGAATCAATCACTCCAACAATGGACTTTAGTAAATTTGTAAGATGTTTTATTACATACATGTATGTACATGCATGTAGATATAACCAGTATTAAATCATTGTAAACAGTCTTATTCCAGGTGGTTGATGAAATCTGAGCCTGAGTCAAGGATAGAAAAAGGAGTAGATGTGAAGGTACGCCATATTGTAATTTACAACAACAACAACAACTTTATTACTTGGGTAAAATACCCGTTGATTCGGGTTAGAAGTTCCAGTCCATCCCGGTCACAGGAAGCCCAGAGAGAAGAAAGATAGTATATGTCGAGTTGAGCAGTCATTCGCCATTAGCATTTATTTTACATACAGTTCTTCGAAGTCTCTGAAATGTTATTTTTCGCCGATCGTTCGCCATTTATAGAGTTCGTTCGCCATTTATAGATGATGTTCGCCATTTATAGAGGATATGTTCTTGGACGCTCCTGACACTAAAAGAATATGTTGAGCGATTTCTAATTGAGCTCGATTTTCGCGAACTCAAAGAGCAAACAAATGAAGAAACATTGACTACAGACTTGACAAGAAGCTGTTTTATATTATTCACTATAAAATAGTCAAGTACTCAACTTTATAGATAGACAATTTCTCACATATACATGTAGTAGAGTGCAAACACTAAAACCGTGAAACAGTACAAAGTACGTGTACTTAGTGCTAAATACATGTAGCACCAATGGAACAATAGAAAACAAAAGACATTGCGCTATTTAGTGCTAATTAAGGTTAGCACTGTTTCACGGTTTTAGTGTTTGCACTCTACTGTGAACTGATGCTTACTTTACTTTATTTGCTGACAGAAGAGAACATGAATATTCTCTGGACCAAGTCACACAACGAGTGACCAAACACTGTTTTAGCACTGTTTTAGAAATAGCACTAGTCAGTTCTGAAATAGTTCCCTAATGTAGTTCTACCCATTCTGAGCTGGTGTTGTTGACTATAGAAATACTGTTTTACAGTATTTAAATTGTGCAGTAGTAACAGGCTAAAACTACCTTATAATGTTCACCATTTTCAGAAGCCTTGCAATTTTGAAGCTACCCGAATTCTCGGCTTCATCATCTCATTATCAGTAGCCCAAGTGAACGCTATTAGAGCATCCATTCTAGATGGTTAGTTCATGATTCATAATTCTAGATGGTTACAAACTGTAGTTCATGACATCATCATTAATATTATTAAATTATGTACAGTCGAAGCTCTCATAATAAAGCGACCACCTCGGATATTCGAAGAAGTGGTCATACCAGGGACTGCAGAGACAGGGGGAGGGCTGGGGGGAAATTGGCTTCCACCCCCCCCCCCCCCCCCCCCCCCCCCACACACTTTTTGCCCCAAATTGTTGTCACAATATGTTGTTGTCTGATATATACTAGTCTACTAGAGTATCCAGCCCCCCCCCCCCCCCCCCCCCCCCCCCCCCCCCCCCCCCCCCCCCACTTTCAAGGGTGCTCTGCGGTCCCTGCGTACATGTTTGTCTAGAGCTAGTCGCATACGAGAATGGGCTCTTGTAAGCGACCATGCATTGAAACAATAGAGGCTGGTCAAAAAACTATTCAGATGTTCATGTAAAAGCAATATTATTTATTTGGCTCGTGTTCCTTGGCTTGCTTGTCTCGTGCACTTCATCTCCCATTGTGTTTAAATATACTAGAGCTCATGATCTAGACAAACACAGACATTTTATATTAATATTATATTAATATGTAACTTTGTATTAGTTTGGTATTGAAGATTTAATCAAAGAACCCAATCAAACAGCTTGCTGGGATGGAGTACGTAACTACCAGGTGAATTAATGAGACATTATAAGAATACATATTAGGAAACTTATCTGTGAAAACTATGATGATAATAATAACAATAATAATAATAATAATAATAATAATAATAATAATAATAATAATAATAATAATAATAATAATAATAATAATAAGGATTTTTATCTATTTTTCTATCTCTTATTTGTAATTTGTTTTGAGGAATAAAGTTATCATAATAATAATAATAATAATAATAATAATAATAATAATAATAATAATAATAATAATAGTAATAATAATAATAATAATAATAATAATAATAATAATAATAATAATAATAATAATAATAATAATAATAATAATAATAATAATAACAACAACAACGGTTTATTGGACAATATATCCACAGAGTGGCTCTTCACTTGTCCACTAATCTAAACTATCTACAATAAATATTAACAATAAATTAACAATAATTATTAATCATGTTAATTATAATTATTATAATAAAGTACACCATATATGCATATTCCATAGAAAAAAGTACAGAAATAAGATCCTCTGAATCCTCGGAATCATATCAAGATGATAATAAACATATATAATTTTTTTATCTATTTTGGACTCTTATCTACATGACTATCTTAACCAAACTAATTACCTAATGTGTAATGGTAATTGCTGATATGTTTTATTACAGGCTCGTAACTTTATGCGTGACCAGATGAAAGTTGGACACCTATGTTTTTTCTATCACAGCAATTGTAAAAACCCTGGAATTGCAGGAATTATCAAGGTATTTGAAACTCAATAGATCTTTCATCCTGGGAAACTTGCACTATACTCAGTGGGGCCAAAGGAGATGTCGATGGGAGAAAAGGGGAGGGTGAAAAATAAAACAGCCTCTTGGGTATTACTCTTACAGGACTACCGTAGCATCCTGGTTATAAGCCCACCCCGGTTATAAGCCCCCCCCCCCCCCCCAAATTTGAAGCCCACCTGTCTGCTAACAGAAATGTCCTACTAGTTATAGGCTGTTTTTCCATGTTCCCCTTCATATTTGGCCCCACTGAGTAGATCATACCCCTCCACAGAATATGAATAGATTACAAATAAATATGCACCATGCATGGGGATGGGAATGCCTCATTTGTATTAGCAACAGCTACTTGTACATGTACATTTGTATGTGTACAATGTACAGGTGAGGACTACCAGCCCAACATATTAGAGAGTAATTACATGGTATTTGCTACCACGAACAATCAACTGTCATCAAAGCAGAGACCCTCGGGTCAGACTGTTGTTCGTGATAATGTGAGAGTTTTTTAGTAAACTTACTATAACTTCAGTGGGCCAGGAATCCAGTAGTTGTCAATTATTATAGCAGTGTGTAGGCAATAGTGCAAGAGGTGACACTGACATACATGTATATATTATAATAATTTCAGATTGTGAAAGAAGGTTATGATGACTATACTCAGTTTGACAAGAACGACCCACACTATGACCCGTAAGAGTTGTATAATTATTTTGATTCAATGCTACATGTATGTTACCTTAAACACCTACAATTATTATTGTTACAAGTTTGAGGTTGGGGGTGCAGCTTATCTGCAAGAACATCTGGAAAAAGAGCTGTAAAATTCAATGATTTATTCAAATTTGTGTAGCAACATGTTTCACTGCAGACATTGACATCACTGGTGAATATTGACACGATATGCCACCATGGCCATGTCATTATACAATGTACAGTCTGTACATGTATATGCTTGAAATTGGGGCAGAGTCGCCTGAAACAAAATGGTGAGGAGGAAAAATACTTCACAACCCTTGATCAAAACAGAACATATTAAAGAAGATCATTAAGTTATTGCTTTCTTACTTTAAAATTAAAATAAATATTAAAAAATGTCTTCCAAATTTTGTTGTTCAAAATGCCAATCACTGGATGCAGCCAGCAGCTTATCTGCGAGTGTGGCTTCTCAGCCAGTGTGGCTAGCACTGTACTGTCATGGATCTGCCGGCTTACATGGATCTGCCAGTACGGCTTACATGGATCTGCCAGTACGGCTTACATGGATCTGCCAGTACGGCTTACATGGATTTGCCAGTGTGGCTTACATGTATCTGCCAGTATGGCTTACGTGGATCTGCTAGTCTGGCTTCCATGGATCCTCCATTGTGGCTTACTTGGATCTGCCAGTATGGCTTACATGGATCTGCCAGTGTGGCTTATATGGATCTACCAGTATCGCTTACATGGATGTGCCAGTATGGCTTACATGCATGTGCCAGTATGGCTTCCATGGATCTGCCAGTGTGGCTTCCATGGATCTGCCAGTGTGGCTTCCATGGATCTGCCAGTGTGGCTTCCATGGATCTGCCAGTGTGGCTTCCATGGATCTGCCAGTGTAGCTTCCATGGATCTGCCAGTATGGCTTACATGGATCTGCCAGTGCATGTGGCTTACATGGATCTGCCAGTATGGCTTACATGGATCTGCCAGTATGGCTTACATGGATCTGCCAGTATGGCTTACATGGATCTGCCAGTGTGGTTTACATGGATCTGCCAGTATGGCTTACATGGATTTGCCAGTATGGCTTACATGGATTTGCCAGTGTGGCTTACATGGATCTGCCACTATGGCTTACATGCATGGATTTGCCAGAGTGGCTTACATGGATTTGCCAGTGTGGCTTACTTGGATCTGCCAGTGCATGTGGCTTACATGGATCTGCCAGTATGGCTTACATGGATCTACCTGTGTGGCTTACATGGATCTGCCAGTATGGCTTCCTCCAGTGTGGCTCACATGGATCTCCCAGCTTCCATGGATCTGCCGGCTTCCATGGATCTGCCAGTATGGCTTCCATGGATCTGCCAGTATGGCTTCCATGGATCTGCCAGTATGGCTTCCATGGATCTGCCAGTATGGCTTCCATGGATCTGCCAGTATGGCTTCCATGGAGTTGCCAGTGTGGCTTCCATGGATCTGCCAGTATGGCTTCCATGGATCTGCCAGTATGGCTTCCATGGATCTGCCAGTATGGCTTCCATGGATCTGCCAGTATGGCTTCCATGGAGTTGCCAGTGTGGCTTCCATGGATCTGCCAGTATGGCTTCCATGGATCGGCCAGTATGGCTTTCATGGATATTCCCAGAATGGCTTATATGGATCTGCCAGTATGGCTTCCATGGATCTGCCAGTGTGGCTTCCATGGATCTTTCAGTATGGCTTCCATGGATTTGCCAGTATGACTTCCATGGATCTGCCTGTATGGCTTCCATTGATCTGCCAGTGTGGCTTATATGGATCTGCCAGTATGGCTTCCATGGATCTGCCAGTATGGCTTCCATGGATCTGCCAGTGTGGCTTATATGGATCTGCCAGTATGGCTTATATGAATCTGCCAGTATGGCTTACATGGATCTGCCAGTATGGCTTTCATGGATCTGCTAATATGGCTTATATGGATCTGCCAGTATGGCTTCCATGGATCTGCCAGTATGGTTTCCATGGATCTGTCAGTATGGCTTACATGGATCCTCCAGTGTGGCTTACATGGATCTGCCTGCTGATATGGATCTGCCAGTATGGCTTATTTGGATCTGCCAGTATGGCTTTCATGGATCTGCCAGCATGCCTTACATGGATCCTCCAGTATGGCTTCCATGGATCTGCCAGTATGGCTTATATGGATCTGTCTGTATGGCTTCCATGGATCTGCCAGTATGGCTTCCATGGATCTGTCAGTATGGCTTACATGGATCTGACAGTATGACTTACATGGATCTGCCAGTATGGCTTACATGGATCTGCCAGTGTGGCTTACATGGATCTGCCAGTATGGCTTATATGGATCTGCCAGTATGGCTTTCATGGATCTGCTACTATGGCTTATATGGATCTGCCAGTATGGCTTCCATGGATCTGCCAGTATGGCTTCCATGGATCTGTCAGTATGGCTTCCATGGATCCTCCAGTGTGGCTTACATGGATCTGCCTGCTGATATGCATCTGCCAGTATGGCTAATTTGGATCTGCCAGTATGGCTTACATGGATCTGCCAGCTTGGCTCACATTGAACCTCCAGTGTGGCTCACATGGATCTCCCAGCTTCCATGGATCTGCCGGCTTCCATGGATCTGCCAGTATGGCTTCCATGGATCTGTCAGTATGGCTTACATGGATCTGACAGTATGACTTACATGGATCTGCCAGTATGGCTTACATGGATCTGCCAGCTTGGCTCACATTGAACCTCCAGTGTGGCTCACATGGATCTCCCAGCTTCCATGGATCTGCCGGCTTCCATGGATCTGCCGGCTTCCATGGATCTGCCAGTATGGCTTCCATGGATCTGCCAGTATGGCTTCCATTGATCTGGCAGTATTGCTTCCATGGATCTGCCAGCATGCCTTACATGGATCCTCCACTTAGATAGCTTCCATGGATCTGCCAGTATGGCTTCCATGGATCTGTCTGTATGGCTTCCATGGATCTGCGAGTATGGCTTCCATGGATCTGTCAGTATGGCTTCCATGGATCTGTCTGTATGGCTTCCATGGATCTGCGAGTATGGCTTCCATGGATCTGTCAGTATGGCTTACATGGATCTGACAGTATGACTTACATGGATCTGCCAGTGTGGCTTACATGGATCTGCCAGTATGTCTTATATGGATCTGCCAGTATGGCTTTCATGGATCTGCTACTATGGCTTATATGGATCTGCCAGTATGGCTTCCATGGATCTGCCAGTATGGCTTCCATGGATCTGTCAGTATGGCTTCCATGGATCCTCCAGTGTGGCTTACATGGATCTGCCTGCTGATATGCATCTGCCAGTATGGCTAATTTGGATCTGCCAGTATGGCTTACATGGATCTGCCAGCTTGGCTCACATTGAACCTCCAGTGTGGCTCACATGGATCTTCCAGCTTCCATGGATCTGCCGGCTTCCATGGATCTGCCGGCTTCCATGGATCTGCCGGCTTCCATGGATCTGCCAGTATGGCTTCCATGGATCTGCCAGTATGGCTTCCATTGATCTGGCAGTATTGCTTCCATGGATCTGCCAGCATGCCTTACATGGATCCTCCACTTAGATAGCTTCCATGCATCTGGATCTTCCAGCTTCCATGGATCTGCCGGCTTCCATGGATCTGCCGGCTTCCATGGATCTGCCAGTATGGCTTCCATGGATCTGCCAGTATGGCTTCCATTGATCTGCCAGTATGGCTTCCATGGATCTGCCAGTATGGCTTCCATGGATCTGCCAGTGTGGCTTACATGGATCTGCCAGTATGGGTTATATGGATCTGCCAGTATGGCTTACATTGATCTGCCAGTGTGACTTATATGGATCTGCCAGTATAGCTTCCATGGATCTGCCAGTGTGGCTTACATGGATCTGCCAGTATGGCTTATATGGATCTGCCAGTATGGCTTACATGGATCTGCCAGCATGCCTTACATGGATCCTCCAGTATGGCTTACATGGATCTGCCAGTGTGGCTTATAACGATCTGCCAGTATGGCTTCCATCGATCTGCCAGTATGGCTTAAATGGATCTGCCAGTATTGCTTACATGGATGTGCCAGTATGGCATTGATGGATCTGCCAGTATGGCTTCCATGGATCTGCCTGTATGGCTTCCATGGATCTGCCAGTATATCGGCAAATGTGCCGATATATCATTTCGGTGCTTGACATACTTTTGGGCAGTACTGTATGTGGATCCTCCAGTGTGGCTTCCATGGATCTGCCGGCTTCCATGGATCTGCCAATATGGCTTCCATGGATCTGCCAATATGGCTTTCATGGATCTGCTAGTATGACTTCCATGGATCTGCCAGTATGGCTTTCATGGATCTGCCAGTATGGCTTACATGAATCTGCCGGTGTGGCTTACATGGATCTGCCAGTACGGCTTACAGTTATCATGTAGCTGAGAAAGTTTTCAGGAACAAACTAGCAGTTTAAAACCTCAAAGATCATTGCAGGTCATCAGATAATTGTGACCTACTGTACATAATTATACAGTCATGTACATTGTACTAAAATAGTTCTTCAAATTTTAGAACAGCCAAGAAAGACAACCCAAAGTGGCAAATGGTTAGTAGAAAATGAGATTAATACATGTGGATCAATAACTCATTATACAGTATACATGGAGCAATGATTAACTTCAATATTATGACAAAATATAGTATGTAGATTACATTCTTCAGTAAAACTGGATTTTCAAGGAAGGGAAGAACTAGCTAGACAAAAGGAAGGAAGGACAGAGGAAAGGAAGCAAGCAGGCAATTCAGTTGAAAAATGTATAAATTCAAGATTGATGGCCATGCACTGCGGTTATTAAATTTAGCCGATATTGAAGATAATGGTCCTTTAAATGACCTTTAAGTGTTCCAGGTTAGTTAATAATATATTGAAAATATACACATATTTAATTATGTTGCGATACATGTACTTTATATTATGTTTATTTGTAGGTTGATGTTCAGTTTGTTCGTCTGATGAAAAGGTTTATTACTCTGTCAGAACTGAAGGAAATCCACCAGGTTAGTTTGCAGTGCACTATACCGTCAAACTTGTACATCTGGCCCCGGTTGCATGAAAGGTGAATAGCACTATCCCCCAGATAAGTATTTATATCCAACTGATGCAGTTACATCTGCAAATGGTTAGTCCTTCACATCCCGGATAAGGAGGTTAAACCTGAGGTCCTGTCTCCCGACCCTAATCTAACCTGTTCACGGGGGACGTTAAAGAACCTGTTGAACTCTTTGTAAGAGTAGGGGATTGTTACCCGGTTCAACAGCCTACTTCAAATTGGAGGCATAACACACTGACATACTAACTCCTCATGATTGTAAGCTGCTCGGCTGCCATATAGGCGCCTTCATATGCAGCCCGAAAAAGTCATCCATTGGTTGTAAAGCGCATTGAGACAATTAATGTGATATGCGCTATATAAGAACCGACTTATTATTATTATTATTATTATCCAATAACATTTATCCATGCACCTAAATCTTTCTTATTCTAGGAACACAAAGCTTCAGGCGGGGAACTGAAAAATGTAGCACTTTTTACCAGTGCAAGATTATCTGTGCAGCCTGTCACTGAAGGTATTTAGTTGTTATATATCACTCTAAATATTACAGTAAATCAATGTTATAATCACCTTGGACTGATAGATATGATTTCTCTCGCTGAATCAATGTTTGGAGGAATTTTAGACATGTGATATCATGTACATGAAGGCTTAAAAACCACTTGGATCAACATTGAAATGGGGGATGGGACAAAGAACCAGTTCACTGAAATACTGTTATCTGTCCAAGCATTTCGGCAGTGATTGTACCTTCAACTAATAATGCACCTACAAATGTTTAATACATTGTTTTGTATCTTGTTTTAATTACAAATGAATTATCTTGTTATTATAGAGGAATTTGAGTATATTGTAAGCCTTGAAGACCTGTAGGGCATGATGAATGTACATCATAATACCTCTGGTGCTATACAACATTGCCAGGCCATGTGGACACTTCTAATGACACTTAAGCAGACATATACATGTACAATCATGTAATCTTGTAAACAGATTCCATTTTTCTGCATGTCTGCACTCTACAGTACTGCTCAAAAGTAACTTACCAGGCTCTCGTGATACGATAAACTCCAAATGAAGGAGCAATGTAGGAGCAGCATTTCTCTGTCCATCCTTTCTCTCCAGAATGTGCTAATCCCTTTTAGCATAAACCATCCAGTGGTCTATCGCAAATCCTGCAATCTGATTGGTTCGCTTCGTCGTCACGTCACGCCGCTTCGTCGTCACGTCTTGCTAATGTTTCGGAGGAGTTTCTCAGCGAATTATTGTCTGTTGTTTCTGTCATTTTTTACTGACCTGGATGGTTTATGCTAAAACAATTAGACTACTTGTTCTTGTTTTCTATGAGGATAGTCAATTTCGGTGCTACGCACCTCATTGACTATTGCCTCATAGAAACCTCGAACTCGTAGTCTAATTGTTAAGTATAAGTTCCTCTTTTAGTTAAATAGTGGCTTGGTAGTATAGTTCTTAAGTAGTTCTTAAGGTACCAGGGGACCTTCGTGACCACTGTTCACTGAAAGCCGCATAGCGCGCTAACCACTCGTCCAACATGTATATAAGTATACATTTTCTTAAAGCTGAATAAATGCAGATTCTAAATATGCTTGAGATTATTTCCTATTTTGTAAATATTTTTCAGAATTCAATCGATTTCTAAACGGAAAGTGCCATTGTAAGGAGCACACTTTGTTCTAAAAAACCGTGTCTCCGATTTTTGATATTCCCTCGTTTAAAAGTTATTTGATGATTTATGTGTAAAAACTTTGACAGTAAATATCTCCTCAACAAAATCGGAGACGGTTTTTTAGAACAGAATGTGCTCCTTACAATGGCACTTTCCGTTTAGAAATCGATTGAATTCCCGTGTGCACACTACTCTTTGAACAAGGCTGGTCAAATTTTCTAAAATGTGCAATAACAAAATATATTTACAAAATAGGAAATAATCTCCAGCATATTTAGAATCTGCATTTATTCAGCTTTAAGAAAATGTATACTTTTATACATGTTGGACGAGTAGTTAGCGCGCTATGCGGCTTTCAGTGAACAGTGGTCACGAAGGTCCCCTGGTACCTTAAGTTTGTGCCAAACCATTTCGATGGGATTCAGGTCTCATTTTAAATGTTTGTTTTAAGAAGCAAAACTTTCACCAATTGCAGAGATATTTTTCATCTTGGTAATCAGGTATTCATAAAATAAAAATCAACAATTTATTGTCAGTGATAAAGCTAGACCTCTTTTGACTTACAATCAATTTTGGAAAACTCAATTTGAAAGGAAATGTTTCTATTTTCCGAAGAAGAAGAAAACAAGATGGATTTTTTCAAATTTTCTCAAAGTGAACAAGTTAAATGATAGAAATAAATGTCCATTATGGGATCTCACAGAGTACTCACAAGTTTTGCAACTCAAAATAACAATTTAAATGAGACCCATCATCCAATACATGTAGGCATAAGGGACGGACCATTAGAAAAGTGATGGAGGGTGGGGGTCAGAAGCAAAACAAAATTCATGCAAGGGAAAAGGAGAGGAAAAAAAATCAAAGCATCTTTAGTGTGCAAGGAAAAAACTTTTGAGCAGCCACCTTTCAGGACAAGAAGCCAAACCAAGTGATCAGCATTTTACTAGGTATATATTTATATGTAGCGAGAAAGACCTCAAAAACGAAGAAAATGGCATTTCTAATGGTCCATCCCTAAGTAACAACAACTTGTAGTCACATGACCTATTTTGCATAAATGTATATTCTCCATATTTTCATATATTTACAGTCGGGTGGTTTAACATCTAGAGAAAGAATAATGTACAGATGAATGATGATACTAAATGTACCACACAAAGAATTACACTCCCTTTTGTATTCATCATCATTAATTGAGATTACATGTAGGTGTATTTCCACATAACACGTCACATGACATATTTTTACCATCAAATACAACGTTCAATGAAATAATCATTTGGCTAAATGTTATTAAATTTTACTTTTCCAAAGTTACTTACAAACAATAAGCAATTATTGGATGAGGTAATGAGTAAAATATCGTGATTTGTCAATTGGCAGAGGCAAATAATTATCTGCAAGATGCTGACAAAATCATGATGTTTTGCAAAAACTGAGTTCAATTTATCATTCGCGTTATTTTCTCTCAACTAAAGCAACAACTCTGGAAAAAATCGAGCTGCCATTGTCGAGGAGAAGCATTTACTCATAGAAAGTAAGCATTTATACTCATAGAAAGTAAGCATTTACTCATAGAAAGTTATCTGCAGTGACGTAGTCGTCTCTCGACCAATGAAAATCCCGGAGAAAATAATGTGAATGATAATGTAAGTTACAATGTATTTAGATGTCTGTTGTTGCCATACTTGAGTACATATATTTCATGTATTTAAGGTGAAACATTAACGCCATCCAAATAAGCTAAATAAAGCTTGAGCTTTAATTTCAAAAATGTTTCTCCTTTTTCTTTTTTAAAGTCTTTTTATTTAGGGTTTTTGTGTAAATTATTGGTTTCATTATTTTTTCATTATAGTTGTTATATGCTGTTTATTATAACTTGTTTATTTTGATTAATGTTATGTCAAGTAATTTAAAATAATAAAATAAAAGCTATATATACTATTGGTTGAAACTATATGATGCATTTTAATGCAGCATAACCAGGGTTACAGTCCTAATACATTTGTATATGCTGTAGTTATTTTTTTCTCTTAGCTCATTTGTTCCAGTTCATTATTTTAAGCAACCATATAATATCAATATATTGAAAAAAGTATTCTCAAGAAAAGAACAACAAATTGGGAAAAAATTATAGCTACAACATACACACGTAACACACTAAATATTTGAACATCATACAGCAGTTTGTTTGTATATATTTTTCATGCATGTAATATGTGTTGCATATCATCCAAAACAAAACATGCCAAGAACAGCCAGTCATTAGCCTGTGTTACATGTACCTGTGTCTGAACTAACAGTAACACAGGCTACCGGTCATGTCCTTTAAATTTGAGGTTTTGACCAGCAAAACGCTACCCTGGGTTCCAGAGTCTAATTTGTTGTCGCTCTGGTGTTTTGTCTACACAAACAAGAAGCGAAAAACCTCTGGTGTGCAGGGTATCAAAACTCAGTCTGACTGCACACAATGGCTGTTCTTCTGCTACATTGTGAAGTAAATCTCATTTCATTATCGACTGTGGCAAATTGTTGGACCAGATCAGACTATGTTCCTGACTTGACATATATGTATGACAGAAAACGTTTTTACAGACTTGGCTTGTGCATCTGTTGTACAATGATGTGTTATGAATCCTCTGTATAATGTGGGATTCTAATCACACCACTGTTCCTACTATACTGCTCTGTGTATCAAGTCTACTCCTGCCATTTTGGTGATGTTCAAGCACAGTACATTTACATAAAAACAGTTCTTGGTCAGAGTTGTCTGTTACATCAGATGACTCAAGTGGATTGTCATCGGGATGTGTTTCACCTTCCAGACTCTCAAGCTCTGTCAAATGTTCAATATCCTCCTGATTACTTGCTAAAGTATGACTGCAGGGTTCATTCGCTGAAAGGTGAAACGTACATGTGCTGTCAGGATGAACAGACAGTTGGTGATGTGTGTCCTGACTCCTTGCAACACTTTGTGAATTTGTTTGCTCAGAATCGTTTACTAACTGGCTGCTTTGCTGTAATTCTATTAAGTCTGGATGTGTTATTCCAATTCCAGGGTATGGTGGGGGGTCATCTGTTTCTGAGTCATCTGATGAACTGTGACATTCTCTTATAAACCTTGATGGATCAGCAGTGTACAAAGGTCTTCGTTGCAATGCACCACACCTTAGAATCCTACCAGGACTGGAACTAGAAGCAAGTGATGCAGCAGGAGTCATTTGAGGCGATGGTGGGTAGAGATCAGGGCATCTCATCACTGGAAATGACATCAAAATATACACAGTCAGTCAACTCTCTCTAGTGGGAGACCCATCTAAGACAGACTAGGTCTCTACTGCACTGTTTTACTATCAATCTCTCTCTCTCTGTAATGTCCACACTTTGCTAATCCGGATAGCAACAATTTGTCGCTAGGGTTTCCAGCTTAGAGAGAGTTGATTGCAGTGAATTTGCTTACTAGATTGTATTACAATATTATTATACATACAAACAAATTATGCAATGGCAATGGTTTAGAGTTGTATATGCCATGGAATATCCCAAGGCCGGGTTACTTGAGTGTGTATGTCTGTCAATACAATACAATAACTTTATTTATACACGATTAAAATTAAAACTGAAAAGCTTGTGGGGTCGTGTACAAAACAATGAAAATAAAAATAAAACTATGTATATAAAATTCTAAATGCTATATAATTGTGATAATTGAAGGGCTCCCTGCAAGAACGTAAGTGATCTCTGATCATAATCTAAATTCTCCTTGAGATTCTTTGAATTTCAAAGGAGAATATGGGTTTTGATCACAAGTCACTTACTCCATTCTTGCAGGGACCTCTTCAATTGTGTATATAGCTAATTGCATAATCGTTGTCGGGTTGAAAATCATAAATCATAGAAGCTGAGACTGCAAGGATGGATGGGAAATCAGTTCATGGCCCGCATTACATGCAGATATATTCAATGTTCTCGTAGTTTTGAAGGTATATATGAGCTATTTAACTAAGATCCTACAAGTCTGGATATAAAGGTTGATGATTTGACGGTGTTATTTGAGAGTTTTAATTTCCCAGAATTCCTTTTGGTCATAGCTTTCATGATTTTCAACCCGACAACGATTATTCAATTAGCTACATGTATATACATTGTATGGTACATGTATACAACAACTGCATGAATACATGTACATGTATGTAGCAAACTACTGCATGGTACATTTATGGTGGGAAGAAAATGTAGGATACCACTGAATATATAATGCATATTCTGCTTTCTGATTAGCTGTATTTTCTATGATGTGGGTATAATACATGCACTATGTAGATTCACCTACAGTAAGCATGGCTAACTTATGCCAGGTTACATGGAATGAAGTATTGCAAGTACTGATTACAATGTGGGGCGTAGGCACGGGGGTCCCCGGGTGCCTGTTTTATGTGTTTGATAAGGGAAGGGGGGTGGGGGGGGTTTGGTGGTGAACGATATGGAGTGTGACCCCCCCCAATGGAAAATCCTGTGTACGCCCCTGCAATGTCATTTGAATAATAACTTATGTACCAACCAAACTATATCATTGTACCAACCTATATCATAAGATGGAGGTGCTCCTTGAGCAATAATATCTATTGCTGAAAAACTGTCAGACCTTCTTGGTCTTGATGATAGGGTACTGCTTCGTCTACGTCTGCTCTGTTTGTTGTGATTGATTGCAATGATGGTCAATGCAGCCAATAGGGCAGCACACGCTACACCTATGACAATGCCTGTGTAGTGAACACTTAAATCTAAGTCACTGGCTTTGGATGTAGCTTGCACTAAAAGAAAAATGAATAGTATTAATAATTTAATACTTCTTATGGCACACATTCGCATGTGGATATCATGAAATGTGCCTAAAATATATGTATTTACATGTAAATTTAATTTATTAATGTGTAGCTAGAGAAAACCAAGAGATAGAGTGACAGGGCACTACTAGCACATTATTCCCAGATGACACAGTCTGTCATCATATGGTATTTGCCCTCTTGAAATGCTAATGCTAAGAATTTTATATCAATCATCATTTGCAAATAAATAAATTAATGACGGTTGGTAATTATAGAGGTGTCAGGCAGACAAATGCAATGTTAGTAATAGGTAGGTTGCTGTCGTACGTCACTGCATTGGCTCTTGGAAGACTTCAAGAAACTTGCCCTTAATAACTAATTTATAGCTATGGTTAGAACAATGTATGTTGGTATGTAGAGAAAGAAAGTCAGAAGGCTATACACTGGTGGGCTGGCAGCATACATGTACAGTGTATTTGCCAGGTAGGTAGTGTTACATGTAGCTAGGAAGTCGTTGGCCAACAGTACCTTTATCTTCTGATATATAAGATGCTGTAAAGCCTTTGCCATGGTGTTCACTATTACTCGTAAACTCAATCCTCATCTTATTGGACTTGGATGCAAATTGTAATTGTTTGGCTGATTGGGATTTGCAGTACTTTATCAGTCTTGTTGACCAGGTATTAAAACCATCAAATACTTCAATGTAATCCCCACAACCGTAGCTCTCATTTTCTAGGTCAATATTTCTGTAAGATAAATAAATATACAGAATTCATATTTTACAATAACAGCATAATCTCGCAATCTGATTGGCTCTCAGCCATTGTCAATAAGAGTACAGACACATAGAATGACAAATCACTCTCGCACGGAGTCAGCGCATGCTTGAAACAGATTTTCTTTCAAACTTCTTCCTTGTTTTTGGATGTTTTTTGATTCCATTATTGTAAAAAGAAAACACATTGCAGATGGGTTTTTCGTTGTCCTTATACTCTTATTGACACACACTTGATCCCATAAGATGTTCAAAACTTTGCAGTGAAATCACTCGCTTCTTGTGATTCCACTTGAGTTTTGAACATTTTATGACGTCAAGTGTGTGTCAATAAGAGTACAGACAACTCAAAACCATCTGCAATTTGTTAAATTTCAATACTCAGGGGAACTCTACTTCTGGTCAAAGGGAAACAAGAAATGACCAAGCAATAATTAATTATTTCATACTTATTACCTGAATCGTATAATAATTCTTTTTCCCTTTGGGACGTTTAGCTTCCAAACACACTGTGTATTGGGAGGATATTCTCTAGGGAACTGTGGGGATGTAATTGTTCCTGATAATGTTGACATCGTGCCTCCACATTCTGGGGTTCCCTTCTTACTACAGTCCAGCGCTATACATGTAAGCATATAGAATACATTAGTCATTGGTTCTCTATTCTATTATGGTCAATGCATGTTTTGTACTGCTGTTTGCTGCACAATGATTTACAGTGAGGACACACTAACTGGGACCACTTGAGCAAAACTAGCCAATCAGATTACAATCACATTCTAACAAAAGTCATCTGGGCCAATCGGCATTATAACTATAATGCCGATTGGCCCAGATGACTTTTGTTGGAATGTGACTGTTTTCAGGTGTAATCTGATTGGTCAGTTTTGCTCAAGTGGTCCCGGTTAGTGTGTCCTCACTGTAACAAGAAATCATGACTGTGTGCATCAATCGTAAACATATGCCAACTTCAACTTCCATGGAGTCTATAGAGTCTATTACAAACTATGGGCCATTAACCTTTCATCTCTCTAGTTAAGCAAATGTACAGTAGTCAACACCTTTCTTTGTTGCAGTTGTAATTTCCGGTCTGTGGCAAATTGGAAGACTGGGTACAAGTGTTATAACCATTGAGAATTTCAATTTTGACAACATTTCCAATATAAAAACTGTATAGCCTATCCATTAATGTGCCGGAGAAAGAATGTTGAATCCATTCAAGTGATATTTCCACTAGTCTTTCATTGAGGGCAAACACCTCGAAAAACTTGTAGCTAATTCAGCCAATCAAAACACTCGAACCCAGTCTTTCAACAATTGCCACAGACCGGTAATTATGATAAATAATGCACTCACTTTGTTTTTTACATCGTCTTTTAGCAATTGCAATCTCAGAAGCTTTCAAAGGCTTGTCGTAAATCTGTAAGCATGAAAGTTTTCCACGGAAGATACGATCATCTGAGGTAAGAGCTCCTAGTCTCAGTAACCCTGCCGTCTTGAGCTCAATACTTCCAACATAGGCCTGCTGTACTGATATACCATCAACCCATAATACAGCAATACCTGTGCTATAGTCATAACCCATCCCAACATAATGCCAGCTGTACTGTAAGCCTATCTGATTACTACTGAGAAACTGATGTGTGTTGCCATCTCGACTTATAATTCTTCCATACAATGTATCTTTACCAGTCATCCATAGGTTGACGCCAAAACCATCTGTTGCATAATCAACGACAGGACCAGAGAAGCCAGAATGATAGATCCATAGCAGTACAGTCATAGAGTACTTAGTGTCAGTGTACGAGGTACCAGGGAGTTCTATAAAGTTGGTCCTTTTAGTGGCTGCAAAGTCATATGCTGTGTTTGGAATTCCATTTGGACCAGTAGTCAACTTGGCTCCTACTACATACCCTTCTCCATTGCTATGGCAACTGATATCAGATACTTTGTGATCATCATCAAATGGGTAAAATGCCACTGGGTTTGCAAGACCTGAAATTACAATCAAAATAAGGGTGAAAAGAGACAGGTTCATTCCCAGACTAGCCTACTGCATTGGATGTATTATTATTACAGCAATGGTAAGTGAAGTATATTAATGTATGTTTTTTTCTAGGCTCGATTTCCAGCCGTGTTAGGGGTCTGATTTCGTAACCCCTAAAATGGCTGGGTTTTTTCCAGCTTATTGTTGCATTTAAGACAGAGAAACATTTGAATAATTTGAATAAAGAACAATAATAATTATAATAATAATAATGAACTTGAAACCCTTGGCTACGGATAAACAATAGCCATTAATTATCCCTGATTGCAATCATAGACTACATGTCATCATCATCATCATAAACTTTATTTATGCATGATCCTTTTGAACTCTTCAAAAAGAGTATAGGAGATTGTTACCCGGTTCAACAGCCTACTTCAAATTGGAGGCATAACACACTAACATACTAACTCCTTAAGTTGAAAATGTGGTAGTTGTAGTCAGGCATGTTAAGCGAAAAATGAAAAACTAGAATTGTTGTCACTGACTAGAAATTTAATTTGGACGTTTCGGTTGATGCTACAACCTTCCTCAGCAGCGATGTTATGACGGGCTATAATAATGTGGATCATTTACATAAACTGTTATATACACGAGGGAAATAAACATGTTCGTTAATTGAGTTGCATTCACGTATAGAATGCCACGCTTCCAAGAAAAGTCTCTTGCCCCATTGGGGTTCACGATCGATGATCCTGGCGTCTTCGAAGTTGAATTGGTGGCCCGTTTCAATGTGGTGTTTGGCTAACAAAGAATTGCGGTCAAGTGTGAACACGGCTTTAATATGTTCTTTGATGCGTGTTTTTTGGGGTTCAAGGCGCGTGATGTCTGCCCTATGTAGCACTTCTCACAATCTTTGCATCCAATGCGGTAGATGACATCAGTAGTGGCGTCTCTGTCTCCCCTGTCCTTGGGTTTCTTGAGTATAGCTGAGATAGTGTGTACTGGCTTGTGCACGACTCTTATGTTAAATTTGTTTAAGGTCCTGGTTATTTTTTCTGAAATCCCTTGGATGTACGGAAGTACTACGAAACCTCGCCGTTCATGTTGTTCTTGTTGCGGTGATTGTTGGTTGGACTGTTGTTTACTTGGTCTGTAGTTCTGTAGAAAATGTGTGGGGTAACCATTTGCATGCAATGCTTTGAAGACGTGCTTTTCCTCTGATGATCTTTCTCTGGGTGTAGAAGGAATATTGTGGGCTCGATAGAGTAGTGTTTTAGCAACCGCCCGTTTGTGTCCTGAATGGTGGTGCGAATTGAAATCAAGATATCGGTCGGTGTGGGTGGGTTTTCTATACACGGCAACCGAGATGGACCCGTCGCTTTGCCTGGTGGTTTTAGTATCAAGAAAGGCTAAAGACCCGTCTTTCTCAATCTCCACGGTGAATTGGATGTTAGGGTTGACTGAATTCAAATGGGCATGAAATTCATCAACATGCGTTCTAGTTATCCCCACATGGCTGTCGTCGACGTACCTAAACCACCATTTGGGGTGGTGGGGTGCAGTGGAGAGTGCTACTTCCTCAACATGTTCCATGACTATGTTAGCCAAGATGGCGCTGACCGGTGAGCCCATTGGACAACCAAATATTTGTTGATAGTGGGTACCCTGATAGGTGAAGAAACTGTTACCAAGTACAAACTCCAATAACTTGAGGATGTTAAGCTTAGACACTGTGGTCCGTTCTGGCAAAGTGGTGTCCAGCTGTAATCTCTGTTTGACAATTTCGAGGGCTAACACAGTAGGGATGCAAGTGAATAGCGATACGACGTCAAACGAGACCATAACCTCTTGCGGTTCAAGCTGGTAAAGGACAATCTTGTCGGCAAAAACCTGGCTGTTCCTTACAGCCATTCAGGACACAAACGGGCGGTTGCTAAAACACTACTCTATCGAGCCCACAATATTCCTTCTACACCCAGAGAAAGATCATCAGAGGAAAAGCACGTCTTCAAAGCATTGCATGCAAATGGTTACCCCACACATTTTCTACAGAACTACAGACCAAGTAAACAACAGTCCAACCAACAATCACCGCAACAAGAACAACATGAACGGCGAGGTTTCGTAGTACTTCCGTACATCCAAGGGATTTCAGAAAAAATAACCAGGACCTTAAACAAATTTAACATAAGAGTCGTGCACAAGCCAGTACACACTATCTCAGCTATACTCAAGAAACCCAAGGACAGGGGAGACAGAGACGCCACTACTGATGTCATCTACCGCATTGGATGCAAAGATTGTGAGAAGTGCTACATAGGGCAGACATCACGCGCCTTAAAAACACGCATCAAAGAACATATTAAAGCCGTGTTCACACTTGACCGCAATTCTTTGTTAGCCAAACACCACATTGAAACGGGCCACCAATTCAACTTCGAAGACGCCAGGATCATCGATCGTGAACCCCAATAGAGATGTCCGTTTTAGCGGCATAAGCTCAAGTTTGGCACAAATTAAGGGACCATTGTTTAAAACCAGTTAGCTGTGACTGCATTTCACAGTAAGTCATTGTTTGTAAAACAAAGCCGCCGAGGAAAGAATTTGGAAAAGAACAGTCTCCAAAATGATTTTGAATACTTCATAGATAAAATCGGCTAACGCAATGTTTACATTATTTAACCCAATTCAAAACCTTTGGGAACACTGATAACTTTTTGTTCCAAACAATTGCATTTCATTTCCATGTATGTCAATGCAGATTTGAAATGGGTCAAAGTATATAAGAAAGTAAACACTGCGTTAGCCGATTTGGTGAGTTTTGACAGAATTACATTCATAATTTATTTACTTTAAAAAACATCGATCAATGTCACGACACGTAACCGTGCGTCATGTCAGGTGTTCCATGCTCGAGAATCCAGCGGTGCTCTTCGGCGCGGCCGGTCTAGGAAACGTCGCCCCGCCAGAAGTCGTTCTAGCAGGCTTCTCTGGCCGGCGGGGCGACGTTTCATCCGAGCCCGCGCTGAAGAGCACCGCTGAATCAGTCTCAAGCATGTAGATGAATCGTGGCAAGTTTTTACTGATTACAATATTTCATTGGTATTCTCTATAAATAATTATATTCTGTCAGATACAGTTTTTGATATTGTCGAAAGATACGAAACCATCTGGACCGGCTACTGACCTATACCGTTTATACAGGGAAAACAGAAAATTGGTATAACATTTTACATGTAATACGTCTAGCAGTATCACGTGAGTTCATACTATATATTCCCATTTTTTCACATTCTCATTCTGTTGAGCAGAACAAAAGAAAATAGAGGATGCCCTTCCAGAGTTATTATCTTCGGTAAAGGAGGCTGCAGAGGCCCATAGAGTGAGAGAGTATAGTACTTATCAAGATAGTCACTAGACGCAGTGTACATCCTGGTCCCGGGTTGTTCAAAAAGTGGGTAGCGCTATCCGTTGGATCTTTATTGAGTGGATTAGTTGATGCTGTTATCCAATGAATAATGTATCCAACGGATAGCGTTATCCACTCTTTGAACATATCCGCCACCTGGATTTCACTAGCGATGCAAGCATAAGTACTTGTGTAGCCAGTATCAATATAAATAGCAGCTCTCAGAAAAAAATGCTATTACCTTCGTTGAAATATGCCATTGTCAGAATCAGGGGCGGATCTAGAGATTTTGAAAGGGGGGTGCACCACTAAGGGACCGTAGGCCCCTTCTGCTAGGGGGTGTGGGGGCATGCCCCCCAGAAAATTTTGAAATCTAGAAGCTCGAAAATGCAATTTCCATGCATTCTGGGCATCAAATGGAGGGGAAACGGGGACAAATATGTATCGGGCCCAACTCGAAGTGGGGTGCACCGGCCCCCCATGCCCACCCCCCCCCCCCCCCCTTGGATCCGCCCCGCCCCTGAGAATGATGTATTCATGTTTTCTTATCTTGCGTCAGTGAAAACTGGCTAATTACTCATCAAATGAAATTACAGGTGTAAAGCACGATTTTTGTCCATAAAATGTTTGCATGTAATCACATCAAAAATGAGTTGTAACTCATTTGGTCAAGAAGTATATACTTTAATTTAAAATAGTGTTGACTAATAGTACGAATCAGACTCTGTGGTCTCATTTTCAAGAAATATGAAATGAGAAGGGTGGAAGTAATGCAGGTTGTCATGTAGTTAATTGGCTCAACTACATATCGTGGAAAAGTATAATATTTAAAATTAACCTTTAACCCACTCTAGTTGGATCGATAAGGTATGCACCATGATGCAAGAACGCAAAGACACTCGTCATGTTTAAAGAGTCTACCTTCCTCGAGTTCTCGGAGGTTTCTTCAACTGATTTTCTTACAATATGGGTTCAAAGATCATATTACATTTCATGGAAACTGTTGAGACTGATAAAGTATCAAGAAAATAGTTTACAAAGATCTACGTGTAGGTTATCGACATGTAGCGAGGGGTTATGGAATATATTCACCGATCAGGTCGCTCGAGGTTAATATATTCCATGCCATAACCCCGAGCGAAAGTTTGACAAAGATTTTCAAACAAAACACGGTCCTATGAGAAGGACGTCATTAATCAGGTTATGGTTCCTGATTTCCCAAGTGGAATTGCAAAACAAATGCTTTTCCATTCTGTATACTGTAATGTTAACGAGCTTCATGAAAACAGCTAAAGCATTTTTTGTCCAGAAATATTTATCAGTTACCTCAGTAGTCTATACAGTGTAAAGTGTGGTCTAGTAAGCCAAAGTTCATCAACGGTTCATCAACGGTTTGTATAATAAAGGCTTTCATTCATAACATATTGATCGTAATTTATAAGTTTGGCATTGTTTAAGCTTATAACTTTGGCATTCGCTTTCATCGCATTCAAGGCTTTCATAACATGTTGATCGAGTATAACTTTGGCTTTCGTCGTTTTCAAGGCTTTCATAACATGTTGATCGTTTATAACTTTGGCCTTCAAGGCATTCAAGGCTTTCATATAGAGGAAAAAAACAGAACACGAATCTTCACCATCTTGATGATCTTGACTTGACTTTTTTCGTCGATCGACACTACAAAACGTCGACGATCGCTGCAACCTAGTCTCGTGGTCTCGTTCCCAGTCCCACTCGATTGCAGAACGCGACACCGAACAACAACAAAAAAATAAAAAATACGGCCTGTATTTTATACCTCGTGCGGCCTTTGGCCTAGCACGAGTAACTAATTGGTTTTGTGTACTATTCACTGTGGTCGATCTCCCACCAAGGGATAACAAAGCATATAGAACTGTAATTAACCAATCAAATGTGAATATCAAATCTCCCACAAAACCAGCCAAAACAAGCAAAACAAGATCGAATCATGTTCACCGAGCGAGTTGCTTTAGTATCTCGGAGGATCGCCGATATTGCATTCTGTTTAGGTTTCAGGAATTCATTAATCACTAAAAGCCACCATTATTTTGTACATGTTTGTATGTTTAAGTTAAATTTATCATAATGATCGACCATTCTATTTTACGTTGTATAGTGTAACGCTATTAGTACAACGCGTACTAAATTAAATACAAAATTGAGATTACTAAACTAAAGCCAATGAATATGAATCTAAATACCACACTTTGTCGTATCGTAAACTCAATTTAAATTAATCCTTATAACTACTGGACTGACTGACCATAGAATAGTTTGTAGAAAAATCATAATAACACAAAGTTCGCACCACATCAATACAAACTTCATTTAGTCAGGTTCTCTCGCTCCTCTATTCATAGAACTATAATGTCATCTCGCTTACCTCGAACACAATGACTCAACCCCAAAACATAGACTATCACAAGCTGGAAGCGAGACATTCCAAGTGATACTTGAATCCTTTCCAACGTATCAACTGGTGTGTTTTTGTCTATCCTGACTGTGCTGTCCTTGACATGCCACTGTGGATCTGTTTTATCATGTATCTCTTCAAAATGCAATCCAACAACTGGCGCTATGAATAATTGCAAATTGACTACAAAGAAGATCGCTTCTCAAGCAGAATGAAGATCCAGTATTCAATTCAAGGCAATGTCTTGCTTCGGATACGGTGACGTGACTCCTAATTCTGTTCCTGTCGTTCAAGGTTTTGTAAGCAAGGACTTTTAACGCTTTATCTTCTATGATTCTCGGCTTTGTATCTCAATCCTTCCAAGTGTATTGTTGCTGCTTTCTGGACGAATACTAAAATGACTAAAAGATACACGTCTGTAATCCCTGAATGCGGTCCATGCGAGCTTGTCTAGGTCAGTCAGCGTGCCTACATTAGTATCACGTTCTCGTAATATTTGGAACCGACGATATGATTTGATTGATTGCGGTTTCAAGGTAAAGTGGACTATATCGTGTTACAGCCTGGCTGGCTGACACAAAATCGTATCGTAGTCTAATCAACCTCGGTAACATGCCTCCTCTTTTCATACATAATCATTTTAATCATGGGCATGTTTCGTCCAACAAATAATCAATATTTCATTTGCAGTGTACGTATATACTTATATATAGAGAGAGCAATCTCACAGCAATGCAAAAAGGGCGTAAAAAGGCGGTTCTACGATCGGAAATACATGTATCGTAAGATTTTCAGGAAAAGGTGAAACCTAAGATATGTATACATTTTACTAGAATTGGAAATGCTTTTTTTTCCCCACTTTTAACAGTTTATCAATTTTCAGCCAAGCCTAAAATGTTTCAGTTCTGAGTGGAAAGTATCAATCATTGTTATTGCAAAATATCTTTATAACGCAACAGTGTCAAAGGTCAACACGTTGTATATCAAGGTCGTGCGAAAGGGTAGCCTGCGTAGCTACGCAGGCCTAGCGAAAGGGAAGTCCGCGAGAGGAGGAGGGCGGGATAGGAGGGGGAGGGGGGGGGGGGGGGGGGGGGGGGGGGGTGGGGGGGGGGGGGGAGGGGGGGGGGGGGGGGGGGAGATTTGTGGGGTTAGGAGGGGGGGGGGGGGGGGGGGAGATTTGTGGGGTTAGGAGGGGGGTGGAGAGATTTGTGGGGGTAGGAGATTTGGGGGGTGGAGAGATTTGTGGGGTAGGAGGGGGGTGGAGAGATTTGTGGGGGTAGGAGGGGCGGGGGGTAGAGATTTGTGGGGGTAGGAGGGGGGGGGGTGGAGAGATTTGTGGGGGTAGGAGGGGCGGGGGGTGGAGATTTGTGGGTTTGTGGGGGTAGGAGTGGGGGTGATGCTATTCCTCGTTTGTAAAAATAATTCATTTGATCGTCTGTCGATGATAAACGTTTACTGATCTAGTGATTTTGAAGAACGAGTAGGCGAAACCCCCTGAACTGAACGTAATGCCAATATTTACTGTAGAGGTGCACGCTTGTTCGATGAGAGAAGACGGGGCGTTTATTCGAGGGAGGTGCTCATTTCAAACTTCTCGTAAACGTCGGAAATATCTTTGAAGTTTTAGATCGACATTGTTTGTGGTATTCATTTGCTATTGATAGCACTGTGGTAAAGCGCCTATTTTCAATTGACTAGAATATTTTTGAAATTCTTCAAAGTGATAATCTTTATACAGCTGATGTCGTGCTTGGCTCGTTACCATGACAGCCATTAAATTAATCAGCACAAAGAGTAAGCCAAACACGGTAAAGGTGCAGAGACTGACGCAAGGCCTTTTCTTCATTCTTGGCAACTAGTACTGTTTGTTTTCTAATTGCTGCCGATCTTGGCCATCGAACAAACAGAATTCGATTTGGCAAAAAAATCGGATTAAATTTCTATTCTCCTAATAATTTCTGTTTGAAAAGTATTGTATTTGTGGTTCCGGCATGACAGCGCTAGTGAATTGAACTCTGAAGCCGATAAAGTACGGTTTGATCTTATAGCCGTTCGCTAACTATCGCGCTGACTGATCGTTTCAATCTTCAAACACGTTTTACAGATAATTTTATTCTTGTTATTGTTCAGGTTTTTCTAAAGCTTCGCAGGATATTTGGTCTTTTTGACAACGCAGTTGAAATTAAACCTTTAACACAGTGACTAACGAACAGTTCGTAATCCAAATGACAGCCCGGCACCAGCTGCAAGCCAGTATGCAATGATACGCATCGTCTTCGACAAATAGCTTTCTCAGACGTAAAAGGATATTTGTGAACGATGGAGGAAAATCGAGCAAGGAATGACAGCAAAACATCAGGTTTGTCATTGTGACGCCAGTGATATTGTATATAGTACACTATGCCTTTTAGACTTCAAGCGGCTAATATCGAACATTGACATCAACGTAACACATTTGTATATACAGTATTCCTGTTTGTTTGCATTCAATAATAGCATCAACCCAATACATATTAACGTCTTTATTCTTAGAAGTATTTGTGCGAGATTTTTGTGATTTAGAATTGAAACTGAAATCAGTCGCCGAAACGAAAAACTGAAAGCGAAAAACTGAAAGCGGTGCATGACACTAAGACATTTAATGGTTTGTGATCTCTTTGATAACAACCGGCGGACACATAGGCTACCGTGTTTACGGCTCCTCTAATAAAACGACAACAACAACAACTTACCCCCTCCCCCCACAAATAAAACCAACAACAACAAAACACTACTATCGTACGAAAATCAGGAATAACGTTTGACAGTTCGTCCCTATTGTTATTGACCTTATTTTGATCGATGAAATCGATGCTCTTCAGTCATTCTGAATACATTTATTGGGCATTGATCATTGCCGAGGGCTACTTTATACATTTGAACGCTTTACCGAGTAGTGGTGCAAATCAGAACACTAAGGTTAACCGCTCAAACAGTACTACTCAAACAGCGGTAGTTTTCTAGTTTTTATATTACCTTGGTCAGCGCTCAAGTATAGACAGCACAGCTTACCGCAAATAACCTTTTTTAGTTGTATTTTTAGATTCCATATTTTTAGATTTTGTAAAAAGAATAAAGACTTTCGGAGTGTGTTTTTAAGAACATCATTATTAATATTATTATCATAGACATATTATTCTTTGTAATGCGCATTTGATCATACCATGTAATTTGCGCAATATAAGATATTAAATTATTATTATCATTTTTGTTATTATCATTTTTGTTATTATTATTGTTGTTATTATTATAATAATATAGATGCAAAAATTACTCGATTTTGATTGGCTGAGAGCTTTGCTATTTATTCTAAACACTGTGCAAAAAAGTGTAACACAGTGCAAAAGAGTGTAACACAGTGCAAATTACAAACAGAATTTCGCTTTTGATTGGCTAATAAACAATAGAAAATAATTTTAGCCAATCACATTGCAGTGGTTTCCATGGCAACAGAAAATTCACAGAATTTCAAAAATTTCAAGATGGCGGATCTTTGCCGAAAAAGGGTTGAAAAACGCTACCAAAATCACTGAAAAATCTATTTTATGCAGTATAAAAGACAGAAAGAATGGAAAGAAGGACTCTCTGCCTGTTATTCTGGAGTTAACAAGCACCAAAAACAACATTTTCACCATTTTATAGACTCGACATGAAAGTTGACGGGGAAGCCTTCTCTAGAAAGGAAAACTGAAAACTACATGTACGTGATAAATGAAGAACTTTGTTGGCTCTTCACCTCTTGTAAGCAAAAGGTACTTCAAACTTCTACAAATTAATGAGTATTCAACTTTGGTTTGAGTGGTCAGGAAAGTAATCAAGGATATCCAGTGATTTACAGTAAGTTTGGTCGAATTTCTCTCTCTGAGTGCGTGAATGAACTCTCAATTAAAAACTGAGGTCTGAGGATCAAACTTTTGAGCTTTCGGGAATAGAAAATCAGAGTTTTGTACTCGTTTCAACTTTCTAAAAACGATGAACAGCCTTTGTACTTATTACTGTTTGTTGCTACAATCATTATGTACTATAGTTGTTGTGTTGTAGTGTCGATTAATTTGATGTCAAATAAACGAGTACTTCGCTACGTGCATGCTTGTTTTCATGTGTCCTTTGCTGTCTAATTTTCGCTAAATTTTTGCATCTATATTATTAATAAGTAATCATACGGTTTCTCTACGGTCGAGTGCAATTTGAGCTCTTTGAAAAACACACGAGTGCGAATTATCCCAAATTGAACTCGAAACCGTATGATTACCTATACTTATTATTATTATTATTATTATTATTATCATTGTTATTATTATTATAATAATATAGATGCAAAAATTACTCGATTTTGATTGGCTGAGAGCTATGCTATTTATTCTAAACACTGTGCAAAAAAGTGTAACACAGTGCAAAAGAGTGTAACACAGTGCAAATTACAAACACAATTTTGCTTTTGATTGGCTAATAAACAATAGAAAATAATTTTAGCCAATCACATTGCAGTGGTTTCCATGGCAACAGAAAATTCACAGAAATTCAAAAATTTGAAGATGGCGGATCTTTGCCGAAAAAGGGTTGAAAAACGCTACCAAAATCACTGAAAAATCAATTTTATGCAGTACAAAAGACAGAAAGAATGGAAAGAAGGACTCTCTGCCTGTTATTCTGGAGTTAACAAGCACCAAAAACAACATTTTCACCATTTTATAGACTCGACATGAAAGTTGACGGGGGAGCCTTCTCTAGAAAGGAAAACTGAAAACTACATGTACGTGATAAATGAAGAACTTTGTTGGCTCTTGTAAGTAAAAGGTACTACAAACTTCTACAAATTATTGAGTATTCAACTTTGGTTTGAGTGGTCAGGAAAGTAATCAAGGATATCCAGTGATTTACAGTAAGTTTAGTCGAATTTCTCTCTCCGGCTGAGTGCGTGAATGAACTCTCAATTAAAAACTGAGGTCTGAGGATCAAACTTTTGAGCTTTCGGGAATAGAAAATCAGAGTTTTGTACTCGTTTCAACTTTCTAAAAACGATGAACACCCTTTGTACTTATTACTGTTTGTTGCTACAATCATTATGTACTGTAGTTGTTGTGTTGTAGTGTCGATTAATTTGATGTCAAATAAACGAGTACTTCGCTACGTGCATGCTTGTTTTCATGTGTCCTTTGCTGTCTAATTTTCGCTAAATTTTTGCATCTATATTATTAATAAGTAATCATACGATTTCGAGTTCAATTTGGGATAATTCGCACTCGTGTGTTTTTCAAAGAGCTCAAATTGCACTCGACCTACGGTCTCGTGCAATTTGAACTCTTTGAAAAACACACTCGTGCGAATTAATCCCAAATTGAACTCGAAATCGTATGATTACCTATACTTATTATTGTTGTTATTATTATTATTATTATTATTATTATTATTATTATTATTATTATTATTATTATTATTATTATTTATTATGATCATCATCATCATTATTTAAGGCCTTTTAAAAAAAGTGGTTCATTCAAAAACATCTCCTTCTCTTCTCAACTGTAAATACGTAGTACATTCACATACGTCAGAATATCGTTTCTTCCCGCTCGGTGTACTAGTTTTCATAACATATTGCATGTCAACGAGTTGTGTGGGGATCCTTGTGGGCCGTGTATTCTATAATGACTCCCCTGGGGCCTGTTTCTCGAAAGCCCCGTAAACTTTTCGGGCCCGAAAAGACATCCCAGAAATCTAAGACACTCTACAAAGCTGTTCTTTTGACATGTTTTTAATATGAACAAACTTTCCCTTCATGCAAAGTTTCATGTCTGTAAACTACTTTGTGACCTTTGTTTTGAAGATATAGATTTTTAAAGGAACCCTTTTCGGGTCCGATAAGTTTTCGGGGCTTTCGAGAAACAGGCCCATGAGGCGTCAACTCATTTTAATGTTACATTGAATATCCATCGTCTGTACTGTGTGACCAATTCTAACTATTTACAGTCTTAAGTTTCATTACATAAATTCCAATGAGATAAATTCCTTTTATCGGAACCGGTACGTTTTTCATGCTTCGACAACACATTGGGCTTCTGACAATCAAAACCTGAGAGGATTTCGAAAGTCACTTGTGGGTATCTGTGATGGTATCTGTGGGGGAAGGGGGGTATAAAAGTATCGGGGATGCTCCCTCTTACTTTGGTATCTTTTAGGTTGTCGAAAATGGGTATAGTAGTTCTTTATGACAAGGCTTTCACAAACCTGTATCGGTAGAAAGTATTTGATGTTGTCGACTTAGCTCGCTTTAATAATTAAAAATAGTAGCTGTTGTATCATTTATGTGATGGTATCTTTGGTGTTAAAAAACTACGCACCACACTCATTAAAAACACTTCGAGCATCCCCGATACTATTATACGGGAGTAACCACCAACGCCCCTCCCCCCCCTCCCCCTAGAGGAGAGGTTCCAACTACAACTCTCGTAAGCGACCACCTCCCGTAAACGACACAAAACTTGATATTTTGGGTGGTCGCTCACGGGAGGTTCGACTGTATAGTGATTTGACATACTGTAATTGGGGTGTTTCTTGGTGTTGCAGTCTGCATTGTATTCTTGGTTAGGTTTCTTTGTATGCAGGGTATTGTTTTGGTTCAAGTTCACGGCTTCTCGTCCTTTGTGTTCATTGTCGAACGTCATCTGGTGTTCTGCAACACCAAGAAACCTCCTGTAATTGGAAACTTTTGGTATTTGGAAAACTGGTCGCTTAGGAGAGGTAATTTGACATACCGTAAACTGCCGCTTATAAGCCCCCCCCCCCCCCCCCCCCCCGTTTATAAGCCCCTCCGGTTATAGGCCCATATACTTTCATGATCAAGAAAAAAATGCTGGTTATAAGCCCCCCCCCCCCCCCCCCCCCCCCCCCCCCCCCCCGAATATAGCTTCTGTATTTGTTTCTGATGACCTTTAGAACCCCCAACAGTAATCCGAACCCCGGCATCTGGTTTTATTTATGACGTCAGCGAAAGCTCCGAACTATTTCGGAGCTTTCGCTGACGTCATAAAGCTCCGAACTATTTCGGAGCTTTCGGTGACGTCATAAATAAAACCAGATGTCGGGATTCGGATTACTGTTGGGGCGTCGGATATCTAAAGGTCATCAGAAACAAATGCAGACAATAACAGAGCTTCGGATAGACTTTCGAAAAGTCCTTGTCGACTTGTGGCAAGTCTGAGCTTCGGAGAGCTTATAAGCGATACGGAAAATACAAACATTACCCAAAATACTGACTCTACGTGACCTGTTGCCCGTGGTTCAACTGCACGTGGTTCTTTTGTTTTTAAGCCGTCTCGTAAGCGACTACTGTCAGAGTCTGATTCGTATTAGTCAACACTCAAGAACGTCTTCAATAAGTCTTAGACTCAAAATACTATTGTGTGAAACGTTGATGTTTGCCAATGCGCAATATAATACAATACTGTTTGTAATGGGCAGGTATTATGCTACATGAGATATTGTAATAATCATGTCAAATCTCTGTAGATGCGACATGACCTGTACATTCGCGAACCTCTTCTGTGATAGACACTAACGTACATATGACATTACGTAATACATAACGTAAGACATTACGTAATACATTACATCACAACAGCTACATGCTCTTGTACGTGACCAGCGTCTATTGTTTCAGCACGTGGCTTAGTAATGGGCAGGTATCATGCTACATTTATGAGACATTGTAATCATGTCAAATTTCTTCCACATTACCCTGGTTCCAGAGTCTCGAAGTCCGAAGGACGAGAGAGAGAGAGCGAGTCCGAAATCGAAATTTTAAAATGCAGCATTTTATGGTGATATCCATATTTTAATATTGTCAATATATTGGATTATCAAAAAACAAATTGCATTTTTGAAATACTGGCCACACCCATGCTGCGGCAGGCCATTAAATCTGCACCGGGACATATGGCGCGCGGATTGGTCCAAAATTAAAATTTATTGCTAATCCAATAATCTTTTGGTTGATTGTATGGCGCGCGGAATGGTCCAAAATTAAAATTTATTGTTAATCCAATAATCTTTTGGTTGATTGCGTTACATCCATGAGTTGGATCTTTTTCTCGTCAATCAATACAAACAGTACTAGTCGATCAAAAAAAACTCGGTCGATCAAAAAAAAACTCTGTCGATCAAAAACAACTCGGTCGATCAAAAAAAACCTCGGTCGATCAAAAAAAAACTCGGTCGATCAAAACAAACTCGGTCGATCAAAACAAACTCGGTCGATCAAACAAAAACTCGGTCGATCAAAAAAAAAAAAATAAAACTCGGTCGATCAAAAAAACTCGGTCGATCAAAAAAAAAACTCGGTCGATCCAAAAAAAACTGGGTCGATCAAAAAAACTCTGTCGATCAAAAAAAAACTCTGTCGATCAAAAAAAAACCTGGGTCGATCAAAAAAACTGTCGATCAAAAAAACTATAGGAGGCTAACTATTTGGTACTAACTTCTAACTGGACTGTGTACAATTGTGTTATCACAACACCGATACATAAACCCATTAACTTCTATACTGTGTACATTGCGAAACGCTACACAATTATATTCATGTGATATAGGCTAGCATCAGAGATTCGGAATGTCTCGTGAATACAGCAAATTATTTTAGTAGGGGGAGGAGAGATAAGTCTCCCTCTCCCTTCCCTATGCATGAGAGCAGTGGCTGCGCAGGCTACAATAGCTGTCGACCTTGCGAATGTTATGGAGGTTCGCTAGGTCGTATAATCGGCAGTTTTGTACATGTGCATAAGGTAGTGTTTACTCAAGAACTAATGGTAATGTGTTCTGTCAAATGTCAGTGGTAAATACGGCTAGAACCTTTTAAAATGTGACACAAATAGATGACAAAGCCGATTATAAGTAAACGACCCTTAAAGCTAACCGCGGAGTCACACGATTATCAGTGATTGATATTGGCCAATGCAGTTGGCAAAGTTTATATTTCGAAATCGAAGTATCTTTGAAACAATACCTGATGAGCTCTAATTAAAGCATTCTTATACATTCTATGAAATGGCGAGTTCCTATCTTAATAACGAATATCTAAGCGATTTTATCAATTCATGTAGCAGCCTTTTAAAAAAAAGTGAGAGGTTAAAGAACACGGAAGACCCTGCTGTAGTTGGCGACCTTTGTCGAAGATTTGAAACTTCGCGTGAACTAACAGGACGATTGGTATCTTCAACAAATTATTTTTTTCCTCAAGAAACAAAGGCATGTCTTCTTTCTCTTCACCACGATGTGAGTGATCTATACAAATTTTGGATGCATAAGTCTCAAGTCCTTTCTAATGATAGTTCACGAGGAATAACCGCAGCTTCATACCAACCAGAATTGTTGTACTCATGCAGTCAGCCTGGACGACCAAGGTTAAATATAGATATGGAAAAGGTGAAAATGTTGAGAAATATTGGTTTTACATGGAAAAGTATTTGTCAGAAAAGGGGGGTATCATCCTCGACGATGAAAAGAAAAGTCTCCAGCGAACCCAACATTTCCACTAGATTTACGGATATATCCGAAGAAGAATTGGAGCTGGCATTTGATCGACCGAGTTTTTTTTTGATCAACCGAGGTTTTTTTTGATCGAGCGAGTTTTTTTTTGATCGACCGAGTTTTTTTTTGATCGACCGAGTTTTTTTTTTTGATCGACCGAGTTTTTTTTGATCAACAGAGTTTTTTTGATCGACCGAGTTTTTTTTGATCGACCGAGTTTTTTTTGATCGACCGAGTTTTTTTTGGATCGACCGAGGTTTTTTTTGATCGACCGAGTTTTTTTTGATCGACAGAGTTTTTTTGATCGACCGAGTTTTTTTTTTGATCGACCGAGTTTTGTTTGTATTGATTGACGAGAAAAAGATCCAACTCATGGATGTAACGCAATCAACCAAAAGATTATTAGTCGGGCTTCCTGTGGAAGCCCTGACTCTAAAAATGAGAAGCGTTCTTTGTCGTCGTTGACCTCAAATCCTGTGCATGCGCCCTGTGCCGGCCGAAGGAGACATAAAGTCTGGCCAAGAAAGATTAGAAAGCACAAACCAATCAGGGAAAGCACCGGAGGTCAAGGGGTCGAAATATAAGTCTTTTTTCGTCTGTATCTAAATTTAGATTGAAACAGGACGCTCTAGTAGCGTGAAGCCGGACTGCTAATTAACGTTTTTACTGATATACTGTAAAGTTCGCAGTACTGAAATTGCAAGGAAAGCATGTTCTATCGAGCTCGAATCACGCAACGACGAGCAACCAAAAACTGTTTCAATCGCACTATAAGATATCTATATTTAGTTCAAATAGGTTACATTTCATTTAGAAGCCCGACTTCACGCTAGAAGAGCGTCTAGTTGGATTAACAATAAATTTTAATTTTGGACCATTCCGCGCGCCATAGGGACATTTAGAATGTTGATATAAAATGATTATAAGCTCATGACTGGAACCTTGAAATTCAATATGCTTTTATTTATTCATAGCCTTACACATTAATATGGCTATGAGGAATTTCCTCATCCAGCTGCTCTACTCTTTGAACCTCCCGTAAGCGACCACCCAAAATGTCAAGTTTTGTGGTCGTTTACGGGAGGTGGTCGCTTAGGAGAGGTTCCAACTATAGTGATTTGACTTATTTGGAAACTTTTGGTTATTTGGAAAACTGGTCGCTTAGAAGAGGTGGTCGCTTACGAGAGTGGTCGCAACCAGAGGTTTATATAGTTGAACCTCCGGTTGCGACCACTCTCGTAAGCGACCACCTCTTCTAAGCGACCAGTTTTCCAAATAACCAAAAGTTTCCAATTAAGCCAAATCACTATCGAACCTCCCGTAAGCCACCACCTAAAATGTTAAGCGATGTGGTCGCTAACGGGAGGTGGTCGCATACGAGAGGTTCCAACTATAGTGATTTGGCTTTAAAATTGGAAACTTTTGGTTATTATTATTTGGAAAACTGGTCGCTTAGAAGAGGTGGTCGCTTACGAGAGTGGTCGCAACCGGAGGTTCAACTGTATCTTAATACTTTTTTTTTCTATCGTTCAAGATCCACCTACTAACCAGGTTGGCAGTATCGAGGTGGGTGTTATTATCATGGGCATGTCGTGTGTGTTCGTCGTGGCTTGTGCACTCATCATTCTACAACTACGGTCAGTCAGAAGACAACGCATGCGCATACAGCGATCTTCTACTGTTAGTGTCATCATGAATGATGACAGTCCGTGTCTGTCGTCAGGACCACCATCCTATGAAGCTGGTCAGTATTGCCTTAACTCGTCTACAGTCAAACCTCTATTAAGCGACCCTTTGTTAAGCGTTCACCCTCTATTAAGCGGCCCTTTGTTAAGCGGTCACCCTCTATTAAGCGGCCCTTTGTTAAGCGGTCACCCTCTATTAAGCGGCCCTTTGTTAAGCGGTCACCCTCTATTAAGCGACCCTTTGTTAAGCGGTCACCCTCTATTAAGCGACCCTTTGTTAAGCGGCCACCCTCTATTAAGCGACCCTTTGTTAAGCGGTCACCCTCTATTCTTTGTTAAGCGGTCACCCTCTATTCTTTGTTAAGCGGTCACCCTCTATTAAGCGGCCCTTTGCGGTCACCCTCTATTAAGCGGCCCTTTGTTAAGCGGTCACCCTCTATTAAGCGGCCCTTTGTTAAGCGGTCACCCTCTATTAAGCGACCCTTTGTTAAGCGGTCACCCTCTATTAAGCGACCCTTTGTTAAGCGGCCACCCCTCTATTAAGCGACCCTTTGTTAAGCGGTCACCCTCTATTCTTTGTTAAGCGGTCACCCTCTATTCTTTGTTAAGCGGTCACCCTCTATTAAGCGGCCCTTTGCGGTCACCCTCTATTAAGCGGCCCTTTGTTAAGCGGTCACCCTCTATTAAGCGGCCCTTTGTTAAGCGGTCACCCTCTATTAAGCGACCCTTTGTTAAGCGGTCACCCTCTATTAAGCGACCCTTTGTTAAGCGGCCACCCTCTATTAAGCGACCCTTTGTTAAGCGGTCACCCTCTATTCTTTGTTAAGCGGTCACCCTCTATTCTTTGTTAAGCGGTCACCCTCTATTCTTTGTTAAGCGGTCACCCTCTATTCTTTGTTAAGCGGTCACCCTCTATTCTTTGTTAAGCGGTCACCCTCTATTAAGCGGCCCTTTGTTAAGCGGTCACCCTCTATTAAGCGGCCCTTTGTTAAGCGGTCACCCTCTATTAAGCGACCCTTTGTTAAGCGGTCACCCTCTATTAAGCAACCCTTTGTTAAGCGGCCACCCTCTATTAAGCGACCCTTTGTTAAGCGGTCACCCTCTATTCTTTGTTAAGCGGTCACCCTCTATTCTTTGTTAAGCGGTCACCCTCTATTCTTTGTTAAGCGGTCACCCTCTATTCTTTGTTAAGCGGTCACCCTCTATTCTTTGTTAAGCGGTCACCCTCTATTCTTTGTTAAGCGGTCACCCTCTATTCTTTGTTAAGCGGTCACCCTCTATTCTTTGTTAAGCGGTCACCCTCTATTCTTTGTTAAGCGGTCACCCTCTATTCTTTGTTAAGCGGTCACCCTCTATTCTTTGTTAAGCGGTCACCCTCTATTCTTTGTTAAGCGGTCACCCTCTATTCTTTGTTAAGCGGTCACCCTCTATTCTTTGTTAAGCGGTCACCCTCTATTAAGGGGTGGACCATTAGAAATAATAGAGATAATAGAGAGAATAGAAATAATAGAAATTAGAAATGTTGGGGGGGGGGGGGGGGGGGGGGGGTGACAAATCCCCAAACAAATTCCTGCAAAGAAAAAATGTCCCAAAAACATTCGTGCAAGTACCCTACCACCTAAAAAAAAATTCATGCAAGCAAGCAAGACAGTTGAGAACATGCTATCTGGAGGCAAAATGTATAGAAAGGCAGCTTCAAGCAGGATTTTTTTGGGGGACATTTTTTTTTTCCAGGAATTTTATTTTGGAAATTGTCAAAACCCCTCCCCCCCCCCCCAACATTTCTAATGATCCATCCCTAAGCGGTTCCCGGAAATCGGTCCCCATACTTACTGTAAATTTGACCTTTATTAAGCGGTCAGTTGGCTATTTCCCGAGGGTGAGCGCTTAATAGAGGTTTTAATATGATTATCGTACGTTTTGCTTCTGGCACATATCAATCAATACAAAACCTATTTTATTGATCCTATTCGAACATCTTATCTCGGGGCGCTTTACTTTGAAAATCTCGGTGGGCCGGAAGTGTAAATGGAACGCCAGCCACCATGCAGATATTTCATTGCCGTTCACTAGCTTAACCAGCCACTCTCCCCAGTCCTTATCTGTCATTCTGTCCCCTCATATTGCCCTCTGTAGTCTGGGGCGAGAGCGTCTAGTTTCGGCAAATAGAGTCGTTTTCGTATGAGTGGGAAGTAGCTACGGTACGGTTCGTGCCGTGCGGTGACCGTACCGTGCCATCATCATGCCGTATCCAAGCATTCTGATTGATTGAGCGATGATTTTGCGCGCTGTGATTGATTGAATAGAATGTCTTCGATTCCGTACCGTGACCGTAACTCCGTGCCATAGGTTTCCCACTCATACGAAAACGACTCTAATACAACAGCATTTCGGTTGGTTTGAGGAATACTTCGGAAGATCTTTTTTCCATTCGAACGAACCGTTTGTATTCTAATCGAAATAACAGGATGTTGGATGTACATGGGCTGCGCACCCTCGGCGTTTACTCGCCATGTTCAGAAATATACCAGTAATATATTCACTGCTAATAATGTGTCTTGTTTTTAGTCCTTCGCAATCCACATTTGTACCCAGTCTCTCCTCGGTCGTCCGTGGTTTCTGTCAACTCCACGAATAGTTTGCGACGATCATCAATGGCCAGCGGTACATTACGGGCATATAGCTCTTCCAACTTAGCGGGCTATTCGTCATGTGGTGCTTTCAGCCAATCATGTTGTACTTTACAAGTAGAGGACCTTGAGGATCCTCCCCCTCCATTCCCTGGGTGTATTAATAACGGCTATATTGATGAGCGTCTTGAGAGAAGCTACTTTAGTTATACAGACAGTAATGGTTACCATAGTAACACGGAGGGACGGCGTGAATATGACTTGTTGAGTCAACAAGCAACTGGACGAAACAGAAGCGTATCATCTCCAACGTTTCATTCGCCATTGGATCGGCGCTCTAAAGACCCGCCATTACAAGGCTTCAGTCCCACCCATAGCTAATCTACTAGTCTACTGGCTCTGTGTAAACTGTCCAATTACAAACTACGATTCTCCAACTCCAACTTAAACTAAACAAAATAACACCAAAATAAATAACAAATACAGTTGAACCTTAGACCTAGACCTTCACGTCTTCTCGGATAAGGACGTTAAACTGTAGGTCCTGTCTCCCGACCCTAATCTAACCTGTTTCACGGGGGACATTAAAGAACCTGTTGAACTCTTCTTAAGAGTAGGAGATTGTTACCCGGTTCAACAGCCTACTTCAAATTGGAGGCATAACACACTAACACACTAACTCCTCATGATTGTAAGCTGCTCGGCTGCCGTAGGCGCCTTCATATGCAGCCCGAAAAAGTCCTCCATCGGTTGTAAAGCGCATTTGATCATATTCCAAATGTTAAAATGCGCTATATAAGCAACAGACATTATTATTATTATTATTAACCTCCGGTTGCGACCACTCTTGTAAGCGACCACGTCTCGTAAGCGACCACCTCTCCTAAGCGACCAGTTTTCCAAATAACCAAAAGTTTCCAATTAAACCAGGATCACTATAGTTGGAACCACTCCTAAGCGACCACCTCCCGTAAGCGACCACCCAAAATGTCAAGTTTTGTGGTCGCTTACAGGAGGTGGTCGCTTAGCAGAGGTTCTAACTATAGTGATTTGGCTTAATTGGAAACTTTTGGTTATTTGGAAAACTGGTCGCTTAGAAGAGGTGGTCGCTTACGAGAGTGGTCGCAACCGGAGGTTCAACTATATGTAAATGAACAAACTTTGAAGGTTTCGTTGGGATGCCTGTGTTTGAGTTGACGATGCCATGGGTTATTGGAGTACAGACACAGATGACGTCACAAGATCACGCAATTCTCAAAATGTTATATAAAACAAATAGATTCCATTTCCCTGTGCATCTGTACTCTAAAGGCGCGATCAAACGTACATGATAGTCGATGATAGTTTGCGATCAAACGTGATCGCGCGTTTCAACCATCATCGATTATCATGCACCATAAATAGGAGGATCCATGTAGCATTAAAATCTATCACGGCGTTTGAACAAGTTTGGCTATATTTTTAGAACACGAAATTGACCAATCACTTGCTGTAAATTAAACGAGTTGCTGCCGAATAAAACGAGTTGCAACAAATAAAACGAGTTGCAGCAAATAAAACAAGTTGCAACAAAGAAAACGAGTTGCAGCAAATAAAACGAGTTGCAAATAAAACGAGTTACAACAAATAAAACGAGTTGCAAATAAAACGAGTTGCAGCAAATAAAACAAGTTGCTGCAAATAAAACGAGTTGCAAATAAAACGAGTTGCAGCAAATAAAACAAGTTGCAACAAAGAAAACGAGTTGCAAAAAAAACGAGTTGCTGCAAATAAAACGAGTTGCAGCAAATAAAACAAGTTGCAGCAAATAAAACGAGTTGCTTGCAAATAAAACGAGTTGCAGCAAATAAAACGAGTTGCAAATAAAACGAAAATAAAACGAGTTGCAAATAAAACGAAAACGAGTTGCAAAATAAAACGAGTTGCAGCAAATAAAACGAGTTGCAAATAAAAAAACGAGTTGCAAATAAAAAATAAAGTTGCAAATAAAACGAGTTGCAACAAATAAAACGACGAGTTGCAGCAAATAAAACGAGTTGCAACAAACAAAACGAGTTGCAACAAACGAGTTGCAAAACGAGTTGCAGCAAATAAAACGAGTTGCAAATAAAACGAGTTGCAGCAAATAAAACGAGTTGCAAATAAAACGAGTTGCAAATAAAACGAGTTTGCAAATAAAACGAGTTGCAGCAAAAATAAAACGAGTTGCAACAAATAAAACGAAAAAATTGCAAATAAAACGAGTTGCAGCAAATAAAAATAAAACGAGTTGCAAAATAAAACGAGTTGCAAAAATAAAACGAGTTGCAAAATAAAACGAGTTGCAAATAAATAAAACGAGTTGCAAATTGCAAAACGAGTTGCAAATAAAACGAGTTGCAGCAAATAAAACGAGTTGCAAAATAAAACGAGTTGCAAAATAAAACGAGTTGCAAAGAAAAACGAGTTGCAGTTGCAAAAAAACGAGTTGCAAATAAAACGAGTTGCTGCAAATAAAACGAGTTGCAAATAAATAAAAACGAGTTGAGTTGCAACAAATGCAAATAAAACGAGTTGCTGCAAATAAAACGAGTTGCAACAAATAAAACGCAAATAAAACGAGTTGCAGCAAAAAAACGAGTTGCTGCAAATAAAACGAGTTGCAGCAAATGGCAAAACGAGTTGCAAAACGAGTTGCAAATAAAACGAGTTGCAACAAATAAAACGAGTTGCAACAAATAAAAACGAGTTGCAAATAAAACGAGTTGCTGCAAATAAAACGAGTTGCAAAGAAATAAAAACGAGTTGCAAATAAAACGAGTTTGCAAATAAAACGAGTTGCAAATAAAACGAGTTGCAGCAAATAAAACGAGTTGCTGCAAAACGAGTTGCAGCAAATAAAACGAGTTGCTGCAAATAAAACGAGTTGCAAAAATAAAACGAGTTGCAAACGAAATAAAACGAGTTGCAAATAAAAAAACGAGTTGCAAAATAAAACGAGTTGCTGCAAATAAAACGAGTTGTTGCGAGTTGCAAAATAAAACGAGTTGCTGCAAATAAAACGAGTTGCAGCAAATAAAACGAGTTGCTGCAAATAAAACGAGTTGCAACAAATAAAACGAGTTTGCAAAAATAAACGAGTTGCACAAATAAAACGAGTTGCAGCAAATAAAACGAGTTGCAGCAAATAAAACGAGTTGCAATAAAACGAGTTGCAAAATAAAACGAGTTGCAACAAAATAAAACGAGTTGCAACGAGTTGCAGCAAATAAAACGAGTTGCAAAAAAAAACGAGTTGCAAATAAAACGAGTTGCAATAAAACGAGTTGCAAAATAAAACGAGTTGCAAAAATAAAACGAGTTGCAAAAAACGAGTAAATAAAACGAGTTGCAAATAAAACGAGTTAAAACGAGTTGCAAAAATAAAACGTTGCAGCAAATAAAACGAGCAAAAATGCAAATAAAACGAGTTGCAAAATAAAACGAGTTGCAAAAATAAAACGAGTTGCAGCAAATAAAACGAGTTGCAAAAATAAAACGAGTTGCAAATAAAACAAAATAAAACGAGTTGCAAAAAAACGAGTTGCAGCAAATAAAACGAGTTGCAGCAAATAAAACGAGTTGCAAAATAAAACGAGTTGCAGCAAATAAAACGAGTTGCAAAATAAAACGAGTTGCAAAATAAACGAGTTGCAAAATAAAACGTTGCAAATAAAAAACGAGTTGCAAAATAAAACGAGTTGCAAAATAAAACGAGTTGCAGCAAATAAAACGAGTTGCAAATAAAACGAGTTGCAGCAAATAAAACGAGTTGCTGCAAATAAAACGAGTTGCTGCAAAAACGAGTTGCAAAATAAAACGAGTTGCAAAAAAAAACGAGTTGCAGAGTTGCAGCAAATAAAAACGAGTTGCAAATAAAACGAGTTGCAGCAAATAAAACGAGTTGCAGCAAAGAAAACGAAAAGAAAAACGAGTTGCAAAGAAAACGAGTTGCAAAATAAAACGAGTTGCAAATAAAACGAGTTGCAGCAAATAAAACGAGTTGCTGCAAATAAAACGAGTTGCAAAGAAAACGAGTAAATAAAACGAGTTGCAGCAAATAAAACGAGTTGCTGCAAATAAAACGAGTTGCAGCAAATAAAACGAGTTGCAACAAAAAACGAGTAAAACGAGTTGCAACAAATAAAAACGAGTTGCAAAAATAAAACGAGTTGCTGCAAATAAAACGAGTTGCTGCAAATAAAACGAGTTGCTGCTAATAAAACGAGTTGCAGCAAATAAAACGAGTTGCAACAAATAAAACGAGTTGCAAATAAAACGAGTTGCAGTTAAAACGAGTTGCTGCAAATAAAACGAGTTGCTGCAAATAAAACGAGCTGCAACAAATAAAACGAGTTACAACAAATAAAACGAGTTGCAGCAAATAAAACGAATTGCTGCAAATAAAACGAGTTGAAGCAAATAAAACGAGTTGCTGCAAATAAAACGAGCTGCAACAAATAAAACGAGTTACAACAAATAAAACGAGTTGCAAATAAAACGAGTTGCTGCAAATAAAACGAGTTGCAAATAAAACGAGTTGCAAATAAAACGAGTTGCAAAGAAAACGAGTTGCAGCAAATAAAACGAGTTGCAAATAAAACGAGTTGCAGCAAATAAAACGAGTTGCAAATAAAACGAGTTGCAAATAAAACGAGTTGCAGCAAATAAAACGAGTTGCAAAGAAAACGAATTGCAAATAAAACGAGTTGCAAATAAAACGAGTTGCTGCAAATAAAACGAGTTGCTGCAAATAAAACGAGTTGCTGCTATTAAAACGAGTTGCTGCAAATAAAACGAGTTGCAGCAAATAAAACGAGTTACAACAAATAAAACGAGTTGCTGCTAATAAAACGAGTTGCTGCAAATAAAACGAGTTGCAGCAAATAAAACGAGTTACAACAAATAAAACGAGTTGCAAATAAAACGAGTTGCAAATAAAATGAGTTGCAAATAAAACGAGTTGCTGCAAATAAAACGAGTTGCAGCAAATAAAACGAGTTGCTGCAAAGAAAACGAGTTGCAAAGAAAACGAGTTGCAGCAAATAAAACGAGTTGCAAATAAAACGAGTTGCAGCAAATGAAACGAGTAGCAAAGAAAACGAGTTGCAAAGAAAACGAGTTGCAAATAAAACGAGTTGCAGCAAATAAAACGAGTTGCTGCAAATAAAACGAGTTGCTGCAAATAAAACGAGTTGCTGCTAATAAAACGAGTTGCAGCAAATAAAACGAGTTGCAACAAATAAAACGAGTTGCAACAAATAAAACGAGTTGCAAATAAAACGAGTTGCTGCAAATAAAACGAGTTGCTGCAAATAAAACGAGTTGCTGCTAATAAAACGAGTTGCAGCAAATAAAACGAGTTGCAACAAATAAAACGAGTTGCAACAAATAAAACGAGTTGCAAATAAAACGAGTTGCTGCAAATAAAACGAGTTGCTGCAAATAAAACGAGTTGCTGCTAATAAAACGAGTTGCAGCAAATAAAACGAGTTGCAACAAATAAAACGAGTTGCAAATAAAACGAGTTGCTGCAAATAAAACGAGTTGCTGCAAATAAAACGAGCTGCAACAAATAAAACGAGTTACAACAAATAAAACGAGTTGCAGCAAATAAAACGAATTGCTGCAAATAAAACGAGTTGAAGCAAATAAAACGAGTTGCTGCAAATAAAACGAGCTGCAACAAATAAAACGAGTTACAACAAATAAAACGAGTTGCAAATAAAACGAGTTGCTGCAAATAAAACGAGTTGCTGCAAATAAAACGAGTTGCTGCTATTAAAACGAGTTGCTGCAAATAAAACGAGTTGCAGCAAATAAAACGAGTTACAACAAATAAAACGAGTTGCTGCAAATAAAACGAGTTGCTGCAAATAAAACGAGTTACAACAAATAAAACGAGTTGCTGCAAATAAAACGAGTTGCTGCAAATAAAACGAGTTGCTGCTAATAAAACGAGTTGCTGCTAATAAAACGAGTTGCAACAACTAAAACGAGTTGCAGCAAATAAAACGAGTTACAACAAATAAAACGAGTTGCTGCAAATAAAACGAGTTGCAACAAATAAAACGAGTTGCTGCAAATAAAACGAGTTACGACAAATAAAACGAGTTGCTGCAAATAAAACGAGTTGCTGCTAATAAAACGAGTTGCTGCTAATAAAACGAGTTGCAACAAATAAAACGAGTTGCAGCAAATAAAACGAGTTGCAACAAATAAAACGAGTTACAACAAATGAAACTAGTTGCTGCAAATAAAACCGGAAGTGCACAGTGATTGGTCAATTTCGAGAAAGCGTGTTCTAAAAATAGCCAAACTTGTTCAAGCACCGTGACAAAAAATCGGTCTGCTTCTTTCGTCGAACTTGTTATTATTATTATTACTATTATTATTATTATTATTATTATAAGTAATGGTTGAGGGAAACATTGAATAAGAAAAATCAGCGATAATAAGTTACGACGTTTCGACATCGTCAGATGTCGTTATCAAGTAAATGTCAGTGTCAATGCTTAAAAGTAACGTTCGAAATGTACATATGACATTTACATTTACTCGATAATGACATCTGACGATGTCGAAACGTCGTAACTTATTATCGCTGATTTTTCTTATTCAATTATTATTATTACTATTATTATTTATTATTATTATTTCTTATTATTATTACTATTTTTATTATTATTATTTATTTTTATTATTATTATTACTATTATTATTTATTGTTATTATTATGATGATGATGATGATGATGATTATTGTTGTTGTTGTTGTTGTTATTATTATTATTATCTGTTTTTGTTTAGTTTTTATTCCTCGAAGAATTTTATTTTGGCAAATCGTGTAAACGAGGAAAAATCCTAAGTATGGAAGACTCGGAAACAAACTACAAACTAGACGTTTTGAAGTAATTAAAGCTAATTAGCCACTTTAGAAACGAGTGGAGGACTGGGAACGAGTTTTAAGAATTAATCTAATTAAAAAATGAACCCCATCACAAGAAAGAGCATATCAGAATTAGTAAGTTTTAGGAGTTTGATAGGGTTTGGAGAAGCAGCAACTGAACTGCAGACATTTAAAAACTGCAAAAAGGTTACTCGGGACAAGTGTTCCTAGCTAAACATACATTTCTTTGTAATTTTTGCGATTTTTGGAAAGCTGTTACTCGTTCAAATTTAATATCTAACAAAACCTTTTGAAACTTTGTAATAATGCTAATTGTGATATGCTCTTTCTTGTGATGGGGTTCATTTGTTAATTAGATTAATTCTCAAAACTCGTTCCCAGTCCTTTACTCGTTTCTAAAGTGGCTAATTACTCGGGCTTCATGTGGAATGCCTGAGTTGTAAATAGTCCTCTTTCGAATTCGCAGATACAACTGTAAATTCAGACAGCAGAGGCATGTATGCAGGGTTATGCAAAGTCTTTTTTTTTTTTCTCTTTTTTTTTAAATAAAATCTTTATTAAGATTAAAACGAATGGGCCTAGCCCAGATTACAACCTCTTTTCATCTTAATTACTCTAGATTCTAAATACCGATCTCTACTTATTACAATCTTGCTACTTATACTTACTTCTTATACGACAAATCTACTACTTCGATTTTTTGATAACCAACCTCCTCCATTTATTACGAAAAAGTATATCTCAATTCACTAACATTATCGATATTCCTAAAATTCTATTTTTCTTTTAATTGCCGACCATTTATTCCTATATTGTTATATTATATTATATATTCTTATATTATTAATACTAAATTACTTCTTATAAGTCAATCCAAAATGGTATATTACTATTGTTATTTGTTTTAGTACCAGCATCCTCCATTTATTACCAAAAATGAACTAAATTCACTAATATCTCCAAATTTTCCAATATATCCTAAATGTGCCTAAATTAACTGTTTTTCTTTTAATTACCGGCCTTCACCATTATCTGAGCTCTAATGCCCTTTAGAACTGAATATAGTCATACTCACTCGACCAATCAGCGCCCAGCATTTGTGCGCTCTATATCTCATAAAGGAGCTTTATCAATGGATTCATTAGTATTCTCTATATAGAGAATACTAATAAAGCTTTGTTTTCTTTTGTTTCAAAGCCTTATTAGTATTCTCTATATAGGGAATACTAATGACTAACTTAGAGAATACTAGAGCGCAAATATTATATCCGTTAAATCGTTAACTAAATAGTACTAATAAATAGCACTAAATGCTTTATCATTGTTGTCTACTTGTAAAATGTTAATTAGTACTAAATGTTAGCGCTTATTTCACGGATATAATATTTGCACTCTACATGACGTGTACTAAACTATATACAAAAAATATTATAATAATCTTAGTTTAAAATTTAAATACTATTCAAATATTATTATATCATAATCCAATAAATCACAGAAATACAGAAATACAGAACTGAATACAGATCATAACTATACTAAACACTAAAGAAACGTAGCGAGTCACTTACTGTTCAAAATGAAATCACAAACGAGTTTCTCCATGTTCTACAAGAAGTGTAGATGTACGGATATTCATCAGTCATCCAAGTTCTCCGTATGATTATTGCGATATAGGTAGCCCAATCTTTCAATATATTAAATGTCCACATCGTGCTTGAGTTTTCTTCGGTGTCCATTATTTCTCTCGTTTTTCAATTCCGTCCGTTCTACTGGTTTGAAGAAACTTTGAGATTTCTGCTCTTCATTTCCACAACAAATACCGGTAAATTCTAGCGTTGCAAGCTTCGTATTTTTAAAAAAGCCTCAAGCTTCGGATATTCATCTTCACTCCACTGAAGTCACACACAACTGAACAGCTTTGCATAAGCGTATGTGCATTTGAAATCAGTATTCCTTTGGGAAAGCAACAGACATGCAGCCAAAGAATACTCTCGTGAGTATAGTCATATTCTAAAACGGTTAGAGAATAAACACTCGTGCTTTATGGAATTTAGAGCGCCTCGCATTGATAGAAGGGCCACTCGGCGCTACGCGCCTCGTGGCCTTCTATCTGCTGCTCGGAGCTCTAATTACTTGGGCTTCCTGTGGAATGCCCAAGTCTAAGATTACAGACGGTTATTCTTTTTTTTCTACGCCAAATCTGCAAGTGGTCACCATAGCGCATGCGCATGCTAATCTTCTCTGTATCGTTCCAATTTTTGAGTATACAGAAGTTGTGGTCAGCAGCTTATCAACGAAATTCAAGATGGCAGACGTACGTAACGATAAATCAAATCACCAGCAGCATTCAAAAAGGATTTTGCCGTGCTCCCTTGCTCGAGCCAGTCGAGTCGTTCATTAATACTGCTTAGTAAATATGCAAATATCCTAGAGAATACTTTTTGGCCTTGCAATTCTGTCTGAAAGTGTATTTCTAACAGATGTCTGTGGCTTAGTAAGAACTCGATCGTAATTTTATTGAGTTTGTGAAATCGTTTCTTGCAAGGTAATCGAAATGTGCTTCGCCAGCTTGTCAGCTAGGAGTGTGGTGTTGAAGCTAATTACGTATGTATGCTCTACTGAGTCACGCAACGAGTGACTTAAATTCTGCAAGTAATACAAGTAGGCTAAAACTACTTCTGTATGATGATACAAGCTATTAGGTTTCACATTTAAAATCTATCAAAACAGCTTTATATTAAGAAGCCCAAGTTCACGCTAGTAGAGCGTCTTGTTCCCATAAAGCACTCGCGTTTATTCTCTAACCCTTACTTATAAATGACACGGTTATGCCCAAAATAGCTCATTAGTATGCATAATTATGCAATTTTCTATATATCGACTTTTCATCAAAATACCTCATTAGTCTTCATCTCCTTCTAATTACTGAAAAAATTGATCTTTCACCCCCCATAACTTTTTAAAATCCCTTTCACTCAGACGATACGACTCAACACTTAGACGAAAAACAATGTCCTTCTTACACTTTCTCACAATTTCAATATACGGACGAACGTTGTTACGGAACGTTGCACTGTTCCGGAAATACCAAATATTATTCAACATGCACTCTACTACAAACATGACCAAATCTTTACGCACACCCTTGAATAAACCAAGAAAAACACACTTTACATCCACAACAAAGTCACGTGACCACTTCCTCACTACTTCCACCACCCACCCCCAAGCTTTTTTCACACGACTACATTCCAGAAAACAATGCTCAATAGTATCCTATTCTCAGCGGTCTTCCCCGCTCTATGATGGCTAAGTTATGGGGAAATTGGTAGCCAGATTGCTATCAAGGAAGATGATACGAAAATAAGAGGGTATGGGAGGGTGGGACCAAAAAATAATAACCCACCGAACGATAGCAAACACGACCACCGGGGGCGAGCTGAGAAGACCACAAGATGTAATCAATACAAGTGTGAAACCCTTGCGCTGTATCGGGACCAACGCTTACTATCGAGTGACGATGGGGCATGGTTACTCAGCCCTTATATACGCTGTGAGAGACCGCTGAGCATAGTATCCTATTCTCAGCGGTCTTCCCCGCTCTATGATGGCTAAGTTATGGGGAAATTGGTAGCCGACAACAAAGGAGACTCAACCCATCGAAAGAACTGGCCCAAGAGACCCAACACTCAAACCTAAAGAAAGCACAGACGTTGAGTTTGCTTCAACACGAATAGCATGATCAATTATATTCTGTTATCCCCTGGGATAAAGTGGGAGTAAGCCCTTTCCAGGTAACCCACGAGATTTCGGACAGTAACCTTCAAAGGATCAAAGCACTTCCAGATCTCCCAGTCGGGGGACTAAGGGACATATGGGTGGGGAAAGGGCCAGCCCAGGGGATAACAGCCCTGCCGTTCGGTGGAACCGAAAGGGAATAAGACTCCCCTGCAAGCACTGTTACACCCAGGGTGGTGGAGGAGGGAAAGAGATAAATATAAATAAATAAAACATGCTTAAATCACTGTGGCAACCCAACATTTCATGGCAAACAAACTTTAATGACTAACAAAGGCTCTCCGGCCAATAATGACATAAAGCCTCGAGCAGAGGAGCTACAATGAATATTGTCCTTAAATTCGCGCTCCAAGGGCCCCTGTTAAAGGCATAAACAACGTAAACCGGCCCATCCACATAAGACAGCGACATATGAAATAACAGACATGAAACGACCAGTAAACGGGCGAGACAATCGCATCAGTCTGGACAAACGAGTAAAGCGGCGGAACGACCGCAACAGTACCTGGTATGGGCAGGAAACAGGCGGAATGATCAAGAACGACAGCAAACACGCGGAACGACCGCAACCATTACTGGAAACGACCAGTAAACAGGCGGACCAACCTCGACAATCTGGAATTTACCGACCAGCAAATATGCGGACTCACCGCGACAATCTGGAATTTACCGACCAGCAAATATGCGGACTCACCGCGACAATCTGGAATTTACCGGCCAGTCGCATGACAGATGCGGACTCACCGCGACAATCTGGAATTTACCGACCAGTAAACAGGCGGACCAACCGCGACACTCTGGAATTTACCGACCAGCAAACAGGCGGACCAACTGCGACAATCTGGAATTTACCGACCAGTAGCATGACATATGCAGACTCACTGCGACAATCTGGAATTTCCCGACCAGTTAACATGCATGCAGACTCACTGCGACAATCTGGAATTTCCCGACCAGTTAACATGCAGACTCGCTGCGACACTCTGGAATTTCCCGACCAGTTAACATGCAGACTCGCTGCGACAATCTGGAATTTCTCGACCAGTTAACATGCAAACTCACTGCGACAATCTGGAATTTCCCGACCAGTTAACATGCAGACTCGCTGCGACAATCTGGAATTTCCCGACCAGTTAACATGCAGACTTACTGCGACAATCTGGAATTTCCCGACCAGTTAACATGCAGACTCACTGCGACAATCTGGAATTTCCCGACCAGTTAACATGCAGACTCGCTGCGACACTCTGGAATTTCCCGACCAGTTAACATGCGGACTCACCGCGACAATCTGGAATTTCCCGACCAGTTAACATGTTGACACACCGCGATAATCTGGAGTAGACCACTGAGCTACACGGGCGGATCAACTGAGCCTAAAAGAAATGAAAATATAGAACAAAACCAAAGTAGTAAACAGCAAAGTTTATGACTACAATATCGAAAACGCATGATAAACATTCCTTAATGCAAGTGAGTAAAGAAACACAATGGGAGCTAATTATGAAGGCATGTGAAAGCGAGCGTAACACGTGGAATGAAAAGGCGACGAGAACACATATGCAAATGCAAAGCAGCCAAAACTAAAGCAAAGAAAAATAACCTGGAAATATAACCGCTATGTTAGAGAGACCCGAGACAAAAAAGCAGAAATATACGAGTAAAATAACTAGGCAACCCGCGTGAGGGGAATAGAAAGAAGTGAGCGGAAGCCACCAGGAATAATGACATGGCCACAACACAACGGCCACGTGTACGAACAAACCAAGAACGGTAAACAACTCTGAAGCAAATAAAACCTATATAAGAACCAAACCGTTTACCTACAAGTCCAAGTATTCCCTAATAGAATGAACACCACACCATTAGAACCTTCAGAGCCTGGACGAGGGAATGTGAAGAAGCTTGCCATGAGGCCAGCGTCTTGAGCTGGCGGGGAAAGCAGTGGGAACCGTTGAAAGTAGAGAAGAGAAAGAACCACGAACATCGCCGCCGACTTGAAGTTCAGAAGGGTTGCGCGCTTGATGAAATTATGGAGCAGGACGTTGGGAAGCCATACACTGGTAGGAGCATTAAATGTAGACCTTTGTGAAGACGACACTGTTCGCTGCTCAACGCTTACTATCGAGTGACGATGGGGCATGGTTACTCAGCCCTTATATACGCTGTGAGAGACCGCTGAGCATAGTTTCACGCTTCCCACACACTGCACAACGATCAGACGTAACATTATAACCCCACCTAACAAGACTGTCACGAACCTTCGTCACCCTGTGTACAATACGCCATCTAACTTCACTCACAATATTCTCCGACAACGAATTACTAAAACCTCCCCAAACTCCCTTCCGTTCAGTTTTATCACATACATCATTCCAATAACGCAAACATCTAGGCTGCAACAGCTTACTATTTACCAAAAAAGTGTACATCTTACTAACAACTGCACAACATTGAACGGAACATAGACGAACTTCTTCATACACAGCTTTATAATACTTGGACAGAGACACCGCACACGGTTTAGAATTATCACACAGACACATCCAATCATCACGTAACGTAGATAACCGAACACCCAAAAAATAACGTAAGTATAACACGACATCTTACCAGACAATCTATTCAACGATCCAACTACATTCGCGATGTGCAATGCACGAACACGAACGCCAAAATCCACTATTTCCAGGCCTCCAGACAGCCACCGACGGTAACAAAGACGTTTCTCTCTTAATTAGCTCGACTTTCCCATTCCACACAAAACTAAACACTAACGAATTCACCTTGGTTACAACCCAACTCGGCACAATTAACATTCTTGCAACATAATCCAACTTTGACAGCCCCAGTACTTTGACAATCACCACCTTACCTCTCAACGACAAACCCCTACCCTTCCACATATCTAAAACCTTCTTTAACTTTTCACATTTCGCTACCCAATTCTCATCCTCTACATTATCTCCAAACCACACCCCTAACACCTTCATCCTAACTACCCACTTCAAACCATACGGCTTGTCCTGTCTACCTATCCATGACCCAATCCACATTGCCTCAGATTTTCCTCTTTAATCTCGCCCCAGTCCCTCGTCCAAAAAAGTCCACCACCTCTAAGTACTTACCGACAGATACAACGTCACACAAAACCGCAGTTGTGTCGTCAGCATACTGTGATATATTAGTATGCTGACCACCCGACCCTGGCACAAGAAAACCACATATACCCTTTTCCACACGGACGCTACACGCTAGCACCTCTGCCATCAACACATACAACATAGGAGATAACGAACAACCTTGCCTAATCCCTTTCTCCAACACTATGCTTTCTGTTAACTCACCATTACAAATTACATTAGTCGTCGCTCCCACATTTATAAAATTCATTAATAATTCATAAGCATTTCAGCCAATCCCATTTCAGAAATCAGGTCACATGAAACCCCTGTAAACTCCATACAAACTGAAAGCACGGAGAGGGCTTGAAGAGTCGTCAGGGAAAACTGGGGTTATGAATGAATTAACACAATGAGAATGAGAATTAGTTACAACCACTAGTGGATGTATCAGAACAGTATACATCCACTAGTGGTTGTAACTAATTAGTATGTTCACTGCATTAATGACATTCATGTTAATAAACACTACATATATCGATACAGTTAAAAAAAGTAACAACGTACAACAACTAATTAAATTCATTTAATTTCCCAAATCTCAAAATGTTTTAACAACAATCCACTGAGTTATTTGCCCATCCAAAAGTTATCGCAAGAATTAAATACACAATTATTAAATACTGGTGCAATAGTAGAACTGGTAGTTGTAGTACAGGTACTGGTTTCGGCTGCACTTCTATCATAGCTAAATTCTGGAATGGCTAACATGCCTAATAAATCATCTGATACATCGAAATCAAAATCATTAAAGGAATCGTCTTCTTTTACAGTGCTTTGCATTTCCTTTTTCTCAACCAAACTATCATTAAATGCAGAGGAGCAGGGTGGTGCTAATGCATTGCTAACAAACGTTATTTGCTCATTACTCGGTTTTTCATAGCGAAATAAAGAATCTGATGTGTGACCTGTGCGCTCCCTGATTTGTTTCTCCTCTACTGAATTCTGAAAAAGTCGAGTGGCACACGTTATGCGCAAACAGTGCGAGGTCTTCCTCTTAAAAGCCTGCCCTCCCACATAACTTATCTGCTAATATCTTATTCAAAATGTTTACTCCGATTGCACTCTTTTCATAATCAAAGGAGGCACTTCGTTGAGGCCTGAAATAAAAGGCTTCAGGATTTTCCTTAGCGCATACAGAAATTTTGTTCAGATATAACCTATACAAACTTTGCAAACAACGAGAATGCGTTTCGCCTATTTCATGACACTTGTGCTTAATAAACCTTGAACTCTTTTTCAAATCTTTGAGGCCTCCGTGGAACGTTTTTGACACGCTTTCATCAAAAACGATGAAGTTGTCTTTCAAAATGATACTTAGAAACCCTAAGAAGCCTATGCTCATTCGATCTTAAGCCGAAAAGCTTGCCATTGTAAAAATAGATTGTGTTTAAAAGACACTCAGCTGTGTCATGTCCCAATAGTCCCTTTCGCCAAAAGAGTTCCTCTTCCTCCATAGTTATTTCATCTCGAATATCCTTTTTGCATTTCAGATCAATTCCCTTCTTTGTCGCGTCCCTCATTTCGCCATCGATCACCTTGCGAAACAGCAGTGGACCTTTACAAACAAAACCAGGAAAACATATTTAAAAAAATCATAGTTTTAAAAGTAATAGCCGGTCGTAATATTTGAGTCTGTCGGCAATATATTTTTCAACACATAACGAATTATTTAATTCGCTCACCTTTCATCGTGTTTACTGAATGGATCCAAACCATTTTTGTCGCTTAAATAGCGCTTCAGACCGCAAACGATAACATACAAAGTTCGCGGTGGATATCTCTCTCCTTTCCCGTTGCAAACTTCTTCCACAAATCGACATAGCCACAGGTTTAATGTCTCAGCATTCATACAATGTAATGGTGTAGACAGGTCGTGAATTTTAGACATATCCAAGACGATTGAACTTGAAACGAAATTCCTGGGAGTAATATCTTCTCTGCTTCTTTGCCAATCTTCAAATAGCTTTACGGACCATCTCGTACTATTTCGGGTATTCTTCGGAATGGTACTCTCAACCAAAAGGCGCTCTTCATCCTCGGTCAACGGTTTCCTAAACCTAGCAGCACCTTCCATGTCTCTGGTTGAAGACGAAATGCACCGGATAACCAAGCGTAAAACATCCAATCCAACTCCAACATTACCATAAAAATAAAAGTACTGCAAAGTAGGCGTATTTTCGTATTGTATCAACCAGAACCCCAAATCAACTGATTGTTTTAAAGAGTGCATTCCGTTACTTCAATTACTTCAAACTTTGATTGATTGATTGATTGATTCAGAATATCCCAAAGGATTTCCAATTATTAATTCATTTCATAAGTAGTTTACAACATTCGCGTCCGTGTTGTATAAGATCTACAATCACTCGCCTTCGGCTCGTGATTGTAAATCTTATACAACACGGCCGCTCATGTTGTAAACACTACATAACACACTCATCCACTTTCTAAAATCCTCCCCAAAACCAAACGTACCTTCCTAGAGCACTATTCAAAAATGCCCTATCCACCCTATCAAATTAAACGCCTTCTCCTGGTCTAATGTCAAAATAACCCCACCCTCTCCCGTATAATCTATATGGTCAAGTACATCCCGCATTATATTTAAATTATCAAAAATAGACCTCCCCATCACTCCACACGTCTGGTCTTCACACACAATCTCTGACATCACACTTCTCAATCGACTACTTAGTGCCTTGGAGACAATCTTGTAATCCAAATTAAGAAGAGAGATCGGCCTCCAATTCTTTAGATCTTTCCGATCTCACTTCTTAAACGCTAATCTCACCACACTACGCACACACTCTTTCAGGAAATCTCTCCACTTCAAAACACTCATTTGCCAGCTTACACACTACTGGTAGTAATGCCTCGCTAAAACACTTGTAAAATTCTAAAGATAACCCATCATCTCCCGGAGTTTTCCCATTCGCCATACCCTTCATTGCATACTCTAATTCTTCTACTCTTAATAACCCGTCACAAATCTTACGCGACTCATCAGACAACACTGATGACAATTTACTCAACAAAACATCTTGTACATCTACATCCACATCTTCTAACTTAAATAACTCCCTGTAGAACAATTCAATCACTTTTCTTTTCTCTCCCTCTTCACTCCACTCCGTTCCATTCCCATCTTTCAAAATGTCAATAAAATTCCCCTGCCCATGCCCCCCCCCCCCCCCACACAAATTGAAGAAAAACCGGGTAGGTCTCTCCTCCTCTTCAATCCATTTCGCTCGACTCCTTACCTTCACACCTTCACTCTCTCTCTCCACTAACGCTCTTAACTCACCATTCAAAATACTAATTCGCCCACCCACATCTTCCCCTAGAGCTAGACTACGCTTCAACCTAATTATTTCTTTAGTAAGCGTATCACGCATTCTTCTTCTCTCTCTTGCTTTAGCGACCGAATATCTAATGACAAATTTCTTGATCCCCTTTTTGAATCTAACCCACAATACACTCACTCTCTCGTCCCTATATCGTCTCAAAAACTCATTCATCCATTTTCTCAGACTATTCACAAAAGTACTATCCTTCAACAATTCATTATTAAATTTCCACAAACCTTTGCTTTTACAACCCACACTACGATTTAACGACAACACATGCAACACCATCATGATCAAACACACCTAATCCACCCAAGCATCACTCAAATTACAATCCCAAAAAAACTTATTCAACTCTTCGCCTCCAACCTTATTTGCACCCGTGCTCGCCGTCGTATCCCTATCATCCAACACACAATTAAAGTCACCTCCCATTACACAATACGAATTCGGAAAAACATAATGATACAGCTCTTGAAAAAATATCTTACGATCACGAACATCCACCGGCGCACTCAGGGGCATTAAGGCACGGGTCCAAGACGACCACGCCCAGAAAAGCTTAGAACGGCTGTAATATCATCTAGTTTTACTGTAGAGACTACAGTTAAGGACACATCATTAAGATTAACGCTTTGTTAATTTTTATTAATATGGTAACCATGGTGACATCATACTTGACCTTTGAACTGAAGTTTTGAAAAATAAAAGAGTATGGAAAAAATTTGATGTATTGGATTATTAAACATTCTATATGATACTATATGCCTTCAAGTTTATCGCTCCAATTAGATATCATGAAATAATATTATAACAAAGAAGAAAATAAAGAGTATCAAATTTCATGTGTACCTTAATGAGACTTCCAAACAAGTTAAACAAATTTTCAAATTAGACCGAGAGACTACACACTAACTCTGATTTATTCACATAGAAATATCCACCCTACGAAAACATTTTATTGTCCTCCAATTTTATGTAAAATTCAAAGGTCAGATTACATGTTTCCATAGAAACAACTTATACAAAACGTTAAGGTTTCGACTTTATCACATTTATCAAAGTTTCAGTGAATAATCACAAAAAGGAAAAGAAATAGACCACCCCTCTTGCTTTCAAAGCCGCCATTTTGAAATGTTTGAGACCCATGCCTTAACTATCCTGAGCATAAACACACACAAACGAATAACGTACATTACCCCATTAACTAAAAGACTTAGCACCCTCCCCTCAGTATCCCTACGAACATCCAGAACATTTAGACTTATACGATCGCTCACCAAAATCCCTACACCCGAACTCTTTACCCCACCAAAACTCCAATAGCAATTCCCTTTCCATGCCTTTCCAAAACGCTCCGCTTTCCTTTGATTACATATAAAAGACTCTTGTACAAACACAACATTCCACTTAGACAATACTGGACCAACTATATCACGTCTCACTACAGTTGACACTCCCCAAACGTTACAAGACAATACTGGACCAACTACATCACGTCTCACTACAGTTGACACTCCCCAAACGTTACAAGACAATACTGGACCAACTATATCACGTCTCACTACAGTTGACACCCCCCAAACGTTACAAGACAATACTGGACCAACTATATCACGTCTCACTACAGTTGACACTCCCCAAACGTTACAAAACAATACTGGACCAACTATATCACGTCTCACTACAGTTGACACCCCCCAAACGTTACAAGACAATACTGGACCAACTACATCACGTCTCACTACAGTTGACACTCCCCAAACGTTACAAGACAATACTGGACCAACTATATCACGTCTCACTACAGTTGACACCCCCCAAACGTTACAAAACAATACTGGACCAACTATATCACGTCTCACTACAGTTGACACTCCCCAAACGTTACAAAACAATACTGGACCAACTATATCACGTCTCACTACAGTTGACACTCCCCGAACGTTACAAGACAATACTGGACCAACTATATCACGTCTCACTACAGTTGACACTCCCCAAACGTTACAAGACAATACTGGACCAACTACATCACGTCTCACTACAGTTGACACTCCCCAAACGTTACAAGACAATACTGGACCAACTATATCACGTCTCACTACAGTTGACACTCCCCAAACGTTACTGACAAGACAATACTGGACCAAGTACATCACGTCTCACTACAGTTGACACTCCCCAAACGTTACAAGACAATACTGGACCAACTATATCACGTCTCACTACAGTTGACACTCCCCAAACGTTACAAGACAATACTGGACCAACTACATCACGTCTCACTACAGTTGACACTCTCCAAACGTTACAAGACAATACTGGACCAACTATATCACGTCTCATTACAGTTGACACTCCCCAAACGTTACTGACAAGACAATACTGTACCAACTACATCACGTCTCACTACAGTTGACACTCCCCAAACGTTACAAGACAATACTGGACCAACTATATCACGTCTCACTACAGTTGACACTCCCCGAACGTTACAAGACAATACTGGACCAACTACATCACGTCTCACTACAGTTGACACTCCCCGAACGTTACAAGACAATACTGGACCAACTATATCACGTCTCACTACAGTTGACACTCCCCGAACGTTACAAGACAATACTGGACCAACTCATCGCGTAAAATTGCCCAAGAAATCAGGTCATGACCACGTTTTTGGCTAAATGACAAAAATTAAACATTTCAATAACCTAAAAACATTAAGAAAAACAATTCTGTATTTTTCTCTCCAAAAAAACGTGTTTAAATATTTTTCCGAGGCATTATTCGCAAGTTTCCGCGAGAAAAAAATTTAAATTAGCGCCCAATCCCCACTCGGCCAATCCTCCTGGATTCTCAGTCTTTTTCAGTCAAATTTAATCGATCATCTAAGGGAGTCTAGGACCTGAATACTTGGTTTCCCTGTGGAATAGAGGCTTGGCTACCAAATTTTAAAAATGGCCGAAGAAAAATAGCTCTACAACATCGAGAAACGTGGACAGTTTGGCGTGTTTCGCTACCTTCTTGCTTGGCGACTGATCAGCGATTGATTGAACTAAACCTTTGGAAAATCGCTTGTTACATTTATCCTACCAAAAGTCAAATATGGGGATTAAACAAAGCTATACAAGGTTAAGAGAAACCCATGATAGACTTTTTCCTTCTGATCACTCGCGAAGCACAATGACAGATATTTCATCTTACCTTGTGACATTTCATACTGAAATACGCCATTCTTCCTCGATTCTACTGTAAAAAAATCGCATGATCAACCGGCAGCAGGAGAATAAAAATGGTAAGCGGTTTTTCAGTAGTTGTTTGCCTTTTATTTCCCGTGATAGACTTTTTCTCTTGGAGCATGTTTACATTTATTTTATTTATCAAAAGTAAAGACGAGTTCAAAGTTCTTGTATTTTTTATTGGCCGCGAGCTCTTACGGTGAAAGGAGAGACCTGGTGACTTATGCTAATGTACGAAAAATCCCGGATGTGACATCCAATTTTACGCGATGTACATCACGTCTCACTACAGTTGACACTCCCCGAACGTTACAAGACAATACTGGACCAACTACATCACGTCTCACTACAGTTGACACTCCCCGAACGTTACAAGACAATACGTTTAAACAAGCCATGAAAAATAACAAAGACATTTACATACTACACTCCTTACATATTCAAGATACAGAAACTTACTAAATAAATACGAAGCTAATGTGAACTTCAAAAAAACTATAGATTCTACTTACAAGTTACTTGCAAAAACCAACATTAAATTACTGTCTTTGACTCACAATTGCTTCAATGTCTTCCATTTCTTTCCGTAGCTTTGCTCTCTGCCTCGTTGTTGGTGAGGCCGGCCTCTTCGCTGTCTCTACACTTTCTTCCATTTCGGACTCTGAATCTCGATTGATGATTCTACAGACGACGTCTCCACAACTTTGTCCTTCGTTTTGTCCGTATCCTCATCTTCAACCATTGCATGACTCCTCCTCTTCTATACTATTGACCGTTGCCTCTTCCTTTCCCGTACTGTTCTGTTCATTCGCCACGCTGTCTTGTGTAATGTCCTTCGTGCTATCGTCTTTTAGCGTACTGTCTTGTGTTTTATCCTGTGTAAATAATTCCTGTGTGATCTTTATTTCACTTGGTGGGGCAAATGTGAACGTCGGCGTCGCGAAAGCTCTTCCAGATCCTTCAGTGTTCGAAACAGCTTCTCCCAGCGATGGAAACTCCGACAAGACCGACCTTGGTTTTGGATAGATATGCGCGGCTTGACATGACCAGCCTGTGTGTCCTTCTTTCCCGCAGCGCGAGCATCTAGCTTCTTCTGTACAGTCCTTTGAAACGTGTCCCGGTTGTCTACATCTAAAACATTCTTTATCCGGACAGTCTCTTACAAAGTGGTCTGCTGCCCCACATTTTCGACACGTTTGTATTTGTCCCCTGTAGAATACTTTAGCTTGAAATCCCACCACATTCAAGAAACTTGGTATATGGTCATCCAACGCCATCGTTACCGTCCTTACTCCTGTCTCGATCTCGGGGTAGTTAACCATCGTATCCCTGCGTACATTGTACACATGGCCGTATTTTGACAATTCTCCAACAAGATCTCTATTGTGCACCTCATATGGCAAGTAGTAAACTTTCACGTATTTCCTCCGCGCATCGACACTTGTTACTACCACAGGGAATCCATTGATCGTTATCGTCCCGAACTTCAGTATCTGTTCCACGTAACCTGGACTTTCGAAAGTCACAATCACTGATCCGTCCTTGTCCGTCTGTACGCATTTGATAGCTCCCTCTTCACATTCTCCTTCTCTATGTAGAAACTTTACCACATCTGATGGTGTGACCTTACCAGTTACGTCGTGTTCCAAAGCGAGCCTGACCGAACAACGTCTCCTTTCTACGTTTCCTAGAAATATTTTAGAAGGCTGCATCTTCTCTTTTAAAGATTAGTTCGGCCAAGCCGAAAAATCTTAGTCTTTATTGTGCCACCACTCAAGTAGGATCTCAAAAACCTATCACCGATACTACACATTGACCTTTGCATAGCACCGACAGCAAGTTACAAATATCATTACGGCTTCCTACTTACGAATTACAAAACCTCTTTCCAATGTGGGATGAGTTGAGGTGTATCCTGCGCATGACAGTGATGTCACAAGTACCTTTACAAGTTTTGTAATGTTCTTGTATTATTTGCTTAGAATTCGTGTAACAGCTAGTGTTATATTTAGTGTTATAAATCAAGGTAAATTGGGATGGAGTTTTAGAAGTCATTTATAAAGCTCGAACCCGTGTTTTATCGGCCATTATAAAATAACTGTGATATAGCGCACGCTCTGATTGGCCAAAGGATGCGTATTTAGCGTGCTCTATGAGAGCACACAGCACGCGCGCGCAGATATTCAAATATTTTTGTAACGAAACAAAATTGAAAACTTGCCTTAAGTTCATATATAATTGTATTTTGTAAAAGAAATAGAAAACTTGTCCGCTGTGCTATGTGCAGATTTATAGCACTTGGGGACTGATCAGAACACTCGAGAAATGTTGAGAAGCACTCCGCTACGCATCGTGCTTCTCCTAACACTTCTCTCGTGTTCTGATCAGTCCCTGCATGCTATAAATCTGCACATAGCACACGCGCTAATTGTTTTCTATTTCTTCATAAAGATCCGAGCCGTACTTTATATGCCGATAAAACACGGTCTCTCGTTCTATAAACTTCACTTATTATTATTATTATTATTACACACAAGTGAATTGCTAGCCATATATATATGATTTATTTCCAAGAAGAAAAAGACACGCTCGCGAAAGGCGACGCCATCTTGTTTTGCTCGGAGGTAAATGGCCAAGGATATCCCTAGTTTGATTAACCAATCACAGCGCATGAAAAGCACTGTTCACTTGTGTGGTATTAGCCGGTATATATTAACTTTAATTATTTAGGGGAATTGATCGTGCCCGGCTAAAACTCCTCTATTTAACAAATGCCGAGAACAGCTTTTTCCGTGCTCCGTTCAGTAATACAGCACGAAAGAAGTGACGAGAGCACGAAAGGAGTGTAGGGAGAGCACGAGCCGTAGGCGAGTGCTCTCCACACTTCTTGAGTGCTCTCGGCACTTCCTGAGTACTGTATTACTGAACGGAGCACGGAAAAAGCTGTTCTATTTGCTTTATTATATAGAATGGTGAGAAAAAGGGCAAGAAAGTTGAGGATTCTGTGTTTTTAAATAACATTTTAGCGAGTGAAGTGCGCGCGATACTGACGCCAGTTACGCCATCGAGCTTGCGCTTGGTTTGTTTTCTTCAGAATTTTGGATCAAACCAAACCACAGGCAGCCCAACCATTGTTTTTGAGGCTACTAATAAGAAATAAAAATATATTTGTATGCGCGCGTCTTTATTTGATGGGTTTCCTGTGGTACAGCGCGCGTGCGCAATACGTATCATATACTGTGTTGAGTAAGGTATAATGTTGGGATCCCTGTGTACGTCCTGCGGGACGCGCCCGCAGCAATGTGTATATTGAAACAAGGTGTGAAACTGATGGCGTATCATGGCCTGATGTGCGGCGCAGTTCAGTGGTGCACTTTTCCGTGAGCCTAAGAGCCGAAGTCGTCGCACGCTACAGGCCCGTGGGGGGTACCCAGGATGAAGTCGCTGAAGTTTTGAAAATTGGCGGAGAAGTTAAAGAAACAAAACATTATTTTTTCGGTGTAAATGTTTGGATTCTATTCCTTATTCATGGTAAGTTGAGGAGTCCACAATTCATGATAACTATAAGTAACTTTAGAAGAAATTGGACGGTTTTAAAGTAGTCCATTTTCATTTTGAATGGTGGAGACAGTTGTATGTTGGGCTCGACACAAGAAAGTTTTGCTGAAAAGAACTTGACTAAAAGTATTTTTGTCAAGGTTTTTACGTAGTATTTGCTCTAACTGTTCTCTAATAAAAGCACTTGCCTATACTAGGGCAGAAGGGCTGCTTAATAATCCTCAGAAAATCAGTTTTCATAAATTATGACTGAGCTATTTGACTTGTGTAGTTTTGTCAGTGATCGAAATCACACTTCAACAAGGAACCTCTCTCAACTGACAGATAGTACTTCATCTCTATTTAAACATTTTGACTATCTCATCAGAAAGTGTTTAACGTAATTTTGTACTTTCTTACAGTTGTTCTTACTGAAAACACAAGGCCACACAAGGGAACGCCAACACAGCATATTTATACTGTAACGGCTGAGGTCAAGTTGTGCCTCGGGTGGGCCGTGTTCCAGTTAGAATAAGTGACCACTGAGATTCATCGTTTTGTTATCGTTTATTGAATCACGTAAAGCTATAATAAATCAAAATGATTTGCTAATTACTAAAGAGATACGATATTCGTTTGCTACATTCGTTCTATACTTCTATATTATTACATAAACATGAATCACGTGCATTCCAGCACTGCGTTGGGTGTACAAACAATGTTACCAAGTACAAGAAATATAACTAAATCGTTAACAATACAACAGTAATACAAAGGAAATAACATATAAACTACTTAAGAATCGCTTACAAATGATTATGATTTACGTGATTCAATAAACGATAACAAAACGATGAATCTCAGTGGTCACTTATTCTAACTGGAACACGGCCCACCCGAGGCACAACTTGACCTCAGCCGTTACAGTAAAGCTCCCCTCCGTGACATACGATGACAGATATTAAAGAGCCCCATGACAATAGCGATCACGAAAACATCGAAACAAACGAAATAAAAGAGACTAGAACGAGGACCCTAACCGAAAAGGGGAGGGAATATAACGCATCGCTCGCTATAGAAGCTAGGAAAACCCTATATAAGAAATGGAGAAGACAATTAAATCGACTGTCCGCATTGCTTGTCGACAGTGAAGATGTCACGCTGTTACGTACAGAACGAAACGAGTTAGAAACACTCTTTAACGAACTGACAGCGCGACAAGAACGACTAGAAGAATGTCTAGAAAATAACGAAGGTAAAAAACGAGCCGAAGAAGAATACGATTGCTGGGATCGCGATAACGTCGAGGCCTTCAAAGCTGTCAACAGTAGGATCGCGGATTTGCTCTCCATTGAAATCGAATCACAATCCTGTCGCTCGGTATCTACCTCCCGCTCTGCTCGATCTTCCCTATCAAAGAAGATCGTAAAGGGCGAAAACGAACAACATCCTGACGTGCAAAGCCAGAAAGAAACGATTGCACAAAAACAAATGGAAAACGAGCGACTAAAATTAATTAAAAAACTAGTCAAAACACAGACAAAGCTCAAAGCTCTTGAATTAGTAAAGAAAGAAAACGATTCATCAGCCTCCTTTAATTGCCGCGGTGAAAATGACCTTCTCGAAAATTACCTCGAGTCTCAGTTAGTCTCTGCAACATCTTCCCAATCTGAACGAAGAGAAGAGCTGCGCTTCATCCAGGTCCAGCCTATCAGATCTAGATGAACCATCAGTGACAGCAGAAGGAGCAGAAAAATCCCCAGAAATTACTCCGTGTACTTCAAGCGGCAGCGAAGCAATTTCGCGTTTGGCCTACCTCCTGTCACAAAGACAACAACGAGACCACCTTCCAAGACCGGAACCAGAGAGCTTCGACGGAAATCTTCTTCGATTTCCTCTTTGGATTAAGTCCTTTGAAACGTTGATCGAAAGCCGAACAACAATACCCTCCGAGAGACTGTACTATCTGGGACGGTATACGAAGGGCGAGGCAAGGGAAGTGATAGAAGGTATATTGCCACTCACTACAGAAGACGCCTACCAAAAGGCTAATACCCAACTACGCGAACGATTTGGAAATCCCTTCCTTATCTCAGACGCATACAGGAAGAAGATAAACGAATGGCCGAGGATTTCAGCTAGTGACGGTCCCAGCCTTCGGAAGTTCGCAGACTTCCTGGAAACCTGCAGAGCAGCGACGACGGAAATCAAATATCTAAAGGTTTTAGACGATCCTGACGAAAACCAAAGAATGCTCCAGAAATTGCCAAGCTTTGTTGTGACAAGATGGAGCCGAGTCGTCGATAGATGGCTAAGTAAGGAAGACCACGCCTATCCGCCCTTCACAGAGTTTTGTGGGTTTCTCAAGACAGAAGCTAGAATCGCTTGTAATCCAATTACGTCACTGCGCGCTCTCAAGCCTAAAGAAGACGAGAAAAGAACAACACTAGCTACAAGGCCCTTCAGAAGAGATGCACCCGTTAGTAGTTTCGCGACTTCAGTACGAGCCGCTGCAGACAATGATAACACAAGACAAACAGCAAGTGAATCAAGAAAGGACGTGTGTCCGATGTGCAACGGAGGCCACAGCATCGACACCTGCAAGGACTTCTTGAGCCTACAGCTAAATGAACGTAAAGAAATAGCACGCTCGAAAGGCCTCTGTTGGGGGCATAACGAGCCAGAGCCAAGTTCTAATGGTCACGATGGGGTAGTACGGTTGCTATGATCGAATTACTATATGTCAACAGTGTCTTTCAAAGACCAATTAAGTTGTTTGCCTTATTTCCGTAGCAATACATTTCTGTGTACTCTCATCAAATGAGTTTTGACAAGCGAGAGCGATTTTGAAGTTGTAAATAAAGTAACTGAGGCCGTGTAGATCGATGCGACCGTCACTAAACAGGGTATGATTCGAACAAAGGCTGGTAGGAACTGAACAGAAGAATTTGTGGGCAATCAACTAAATATTCCAAAGATCTACGTACGTTTGCTGTCTGTTTTCCTCTGCGACTGATCAAGACAATTTCGCTTGCATGATGTAAATGGCGCGCAAATAGATCATCGAGTGTTTGATGGAGGCGAGCGAGAAGAAGAGGTTTACATGTGTCCGAGCTATTGTCAGCCTGGCTAAGATTCTTACGCAGAAACCCTAAAACCTCGATCATGTGTTAACGACCAAGAGCTCCAGAATCACATGTCCGTGTAGCTAACTCGTTCGGCGATCTTAATAATAATAAAGAATCGTCGCCATCTATCCCGCGCCAAAATGTAGCGATTATCGAAAGCAAGGGAGTTCTTTCAGAAATATAGATGCCTATCCAACAAAAGTACGTGGAATCATTTAGGACTACTGTATACGTATTTTAAGTTCCAGATATTTAGGATCCCTGATGAATGTTAAAATATATGGCAATCCATGTAAAATCTAACTTGCCTTCCGAAGGACAAGGTAAGTTTATTTGATGATCTGTGCATGCATCCGATCACGCTTTCCCGCAATATTTTCTTTCAATTCCCGATCGGCCTTGACACAGTCACAGGGATTGCACTGTAACCTACAATGCTAACATCAAATAAAACTGCATCTCTTAACTGAACTGGGAATCAGTTTATACTGATAAATCTAACAATCATGTAACACTGCCAAGCTGCATCTCTACTGAGCTGGGAATCAGTTTGGACTGATAAATCAGTCTAACAATCATGTAACACCAAACTGCATCTCTACTGAACTGGGAATCAGTTTATACTGATAAATCAGTCTAACAATCATGTAACACCAAACTGCATCTCTACTAAACTGGGAATCAGTTTATACTCACTGATAAATCAGTCTAACAATCATGTCAAACCAAACTGCATCTCTACTGAACTGGGAATCAGTTTATACTGATAAATCAGCCTAATAATCATGTCAAACCAAACCGCTGTATATCTCTACTGAACTGGGAATCAGTTTATACTGATAAATCAGCCTAATAATCATGTCAAACCAAACCGCTGTATATCTCTACTGAGCTGGGAATCAGTTTATACTGATAAATCAGCCTAATAATCATGTCAAACCAAACTGTATCTCTATACTGAGCTGGGAATCAGTTTATACTGATAAATCAGCCTAATAATCATGTCAAACCAAACCGTATCTCTATACTGAGCTGGGAATCAGTTTATACTGATAAATCAGTCTAACAATCATGTCAAACCAAACTGTATCTCTACTGAGCTGGGAATCAGTTTATACTGATAAATCAGTCTAACAATCATGTCAAACCAAACTGCATCTCTATTGAGCTGGGAATCAGTTTATTCTCAGATGTAATAATACGGCCGAAATTTACAATTTTCTTTTTATTATGTTTTTTTTATGGACGAATAAAAATGACTTTAGAGTCATTGTTTGTATATACCACATTCAATAAACAATCAATCACTTGTCGCCATGTACTTAGGGAAGGTATCATATTAGTTGTGGTCATCTGTGGTGTCGAAAGGAATCTAAGGTATGCCGGCAAAATTTTCTGCCTTTGGCTGGTAACTAAGGAGTTGTGGCTCGTTATGGTTTACGACAAGGCCACAGAAGTCGCCAGTGCAGAGCAAGGAAAACATGTGAGGTCTGCGAGAAACCACACCCTTCATGTCTCCATGACTACGCTTATAGATCAAGCTCTGACTCGCAGCAACCTAAAAGGTTTGAAGGGAACTTCGTGTCGAATCGTGTTGGCATTCTTCAAACGAAAGACCAAAACGTAATGTCATTACACAGTCTGATTGTCCCCGTCTGGCTCCGACACGTCAACAACCCAGGCAAGGAAGAGATGGTATACGCCTTGCTAGACGAGCAATCGGACGCGTGTTTTGTAAGTGAGTCGACACTTAGTAAGCTTGGTGTTGACGGACCTGATGTGGACATTGAATTGTCGACCGTTCTTGGACGGGAAACAATCCAAAGTAAAAAAATCACCGGACTAGTCGTCAGAGGCACGAGAGAAAATAAAGACATACAACTTCCAAGGACGTACACAAGAGAAACAATTCCTGCCAAGAGGAGCCAAATACCCAGGCCCGAAAGCGCCGAGAGATGGCCACATCTGAGGAGAATCGCCGGAGAATTGACCCCGTATCAAAGTAATGTAGAAGTGGGACTGTTGATCGGCCTCAACTGTACCAGCGCACTTAGGCCTTGCGAGGTAATCCCTGGATCCGAAAACGAGCCATATGGAAAGAAGACTGCCCTCGGATGGGGTATTATCGGAATGATCGGACCAATCAACAACCACGACGAAGTTACAGTCAACCATACGATCACTCAGAAAATAGAGAATAATCAAGAAAAAACAGCATGTCATTTCGCCTTCCAGAAACAAGCGAAAGAAATCTACAGTACTCAGCAAGTCCAGAAAATGTTTGAGATGGACTTTAACGACAGAGAGACAAGAAAGAAACCTCTCTCCCTCCAAGATCAGAAGTTCCTCAAGATCGTCGAAGAAGGAATTCGTCAGTTACCCAATGGCCACTATGAAATGCCTTTGCCATTTAAGACTGACAGTATCTTGTTTGAGAACAATATCGAAATGGCCCTAAAAAGGCTAACGTATCTAAAGAAAAGATTTCAAAGGGATGAAAAATATCGTCAAGACTATGTCGCCTTCATGCGAGCAATTATCGATGCTGGTCACGCCGAACGAGTAGAAGAAGACGCGTTACCCGCCAATGATGGTAAAGTATGGTACATTCCTCATCATGGAGTGTACCATCCCAAGAAACCGGAAAAGATCAGAGTCGTCTTCGACTGCAGCGCGACGTTTAAAGGTGAATCATTGAATAAGCAACTATTGCAGGGCCCGGATCTTGCGAACAGTCTGGTCGGAGTGCTGTGCAGATTCAGACTAGAGCCAATCGCCTTCATGTGTGACATCGAAAAGATGTTTCATCAAGTCAAGGTACGAAACGACTGTCGAGACTACCTTAGATTCCTGTGGTGGGACAATGCAGATCTTGAAGGCGAGCCAAAGTCCTACAGAATGACGGTGCACCTCTTTGGAGCTGTCTCATCGCCAGGATGCGCAAACTATGGCCTAAAGAAAACTGCTGACGATTTTCGCGAAGAGTGTGGTGAAAGGGCTGCCGACTTCATTAAAGAAGACTTCTACGTAGATGACGGGCTGAAGTCGGTTTCCACGGTCGAAGATGCAGTCAGCCTGATAAAAGACACAAGGACCCTATGTAGTAAAGGAGGTTTTCGTCTTCACAAGTTTACGTCAAACGCCACAGAGGTAATTCAGAGCATACCCAAGCAAGAACTAGCAGATGGTATGAAGAATCTCGACATGGATGTCGAAACCATGCCAATTGAACGAGCCCTTGGGGTGCAGTGGTGCGTAGAGTCGGACACCTTCCAGTTCCGAATAACGTTAAAGGATCGACCCTTCACTAGAAGAGGAATATTGGCCACCGTGAGCTCGGTCTTTGACCCCCTTGGGTTAGTAGCACCGGTTATTCTTCTTGGAAAAAGGATACTTCAGTCCTTGTGCCAAGAAGGCGTTGACTGGGATGAGAAGGTACCAGACGCCATCAGACCTAAGTGGGAGAAGTGGAGAACGGACCTACACAATCTTTCAACGCTCAAGATAAATAGATGTTACAAACCCGAAACCTTCACCAAGTTAAAGTCTTCAGAGCTGCACCATTTCTCAGACGCTAGTAACGACGGTTATGGCCAGTGTTCTTATCTGAGAGTCACAGATGACAGCAACCAGGTACACTGTTCTCTTGTAATGGCAAAGTCACGCGTAACACCCTTAAAACCAATCACAATACCGAGGTTAGAGCTCTCCGCCGCACTTGTGTCGGTACGAGTCAGCCAGCTGCTACAGACAGAAATGAGTAAGCTGAATCTAATCGACGTGTTTTGGACCGATAGCAAGGTCGTACTTGGTTATATCAGCAACGAAGCCAGAAGATTCCATACGTTCGTCAGCAACCGCATCCAACAGATTAGAGACCACTCAACGCCTGATCAGTGGCACTACGTGGACACAAAGGAAAACCCAGCCGACCACGCCTCTCGAGGACTCAACGCGACGCAACTGACGCAATGCTCCAAGTGGTGGAACGGTCCCGATTTCCTACAGAGCCCTGTGTTGAACTACACAACATCTCAACGGGTCCTGACGGACAACGATCCTGAAGTTAAAAAGGTTCACGCCTTCTCAGCGCAAGTTAAAGAGCAGTTACAAATTCTATCCCGACTAGAGTACTTCTCAGACTGGCATCGCGCTAGAAAGGCCATCGCACTTTGTCTACGCCTACAAGAAAGGTTTAAAACCAAAGACACCGAGCAACCGAAAGAAAGAACCAAGCCGATGACACGATCGCAATCAAGGCAACCTAAAGAGACAAACTGCAGCAAGGAGCACACGCCCGTGAATGTCAACGAACTTCGACGTGCTGAACAATTGATCATCAAGGAACTTCAAAGAGAGTATTTTAACGAAGAAATCCAAGTTGATGATGTTGTGATCGTGAAAGAAGAAGGACTGCCAAGAAACAAGTGGCTACTGGCCCGCGTTACAGAAACCTACCCCAACGACGATGGAAAAGTACGCAAGGTACAAGTTGCCATCGCAGATTCATCAGCAGACAAGGGAAAGAGAACAAGACCCCTCACTCCTCTTACAGAGGGCTATCCACAAGCTAGTTGTACTCTACTCAAGCGAGGAACAGAAGCAAGACCGGGGAATCCCCATCGAGGAGCCCTAAACGTATCCTTTTATGTATAAAAACGAACTCTATGTAAGAGATTTAAAGAACATACCATGATTTGTTTCTGTTAGCACATTTGATTAATATTAGTAAATGGTAAATTGTAATTACAATTTAGAGGAGCCATGTAAAGTATACACAATTCAATGATTAACTTTAGTGATTATATTACGAAACGTAAATAGTAATTCAATCTCTTTTCAACGCACCGCCTTACCGAACTGACCTATAAAAACGATCTGTCCTAATACAGAATTTACAGGAGAAACGAGGTAAACCGTAAATCATAATCATTTGTAAGCGATTCTTAAGTAGTTTATATGTTATTTCCTTTGTATTACTGTTGTATTGTTAACGATTTAGTTATATTTCTTGTACTTGGTAACATTGTTTGTACACCCAACGCAGTGCTGGAATGCACGTGATTCATGTTATGTAATAATATAGAAGTATAGAACGAATGTAGCAAACGAATATCGTATCTCTTTAGTAATTAGCAAATCATTTTGATTTATTATAGCTTTACGTGATTCAATAAACGATAACAAAACGATGAATCTCAGTGGTCACTTATTCTAACTGCAACACGGCCCACCCGAGGCACAACTTGACCTCAGCCGTTACATATACCATCTGAAGCAAAAATATAGACGAACTCAATTCACTGACATCGAAGGAGACATGAATAGAGATGGACTCGTGAAGCTGCCGTGAACTAAAATATTAACAGTTCTTCATTATTGTCATTGACATAGTACAACTCATTTAGCAAATACTAGACAGTACCAACTGAGAGAAACACAGAGTAATTAAATACGGTTTTCCTAAGAACGCAAGTATCGCTTCCGATCGAGAGCTTACAACTGAATTGTACGAACTCCGATGTTTGTTATTCATTCAACTTATGATTGTGGTGACATATGCATAATATTTATTTAGTTTCGTATTATTCATTAGTATTACTGACAATATAGTGAATAAATTACACAGAAAGAACGGAGAAACAGTGTGTAAAAAGCTTAGTAAACTTTTTTTTAACTAATTGTTGAAATAAATACGTTTGTTTGTCATTTTGTTTACAAGTACTGATAGCAAAAATGTGTTGTACAGTACTAAATTAGTAAATATTGAGACTATTCTGCATTTATAAAACACATTGCCTCAATTTTAAAGCATTTTAATCGATAAAAATCAAAACACAATACAAATACTTTATAAAAGTCAAAACAGAAAACAAATAAAGTATATTGTACATGTTTTGACTTATGTTTAGTGAACATATAAATATTAAAACTTGCCAAAAAGAGCATAGTTCAGATTTGCCGAGCGCTTGTCGATGTCCTCTCGAAGGTAAAATCCGACTGTTTCACGGAAAAGTGCACCACATACATGCGGCACACATCGGGCCACGACGCTCAAAATTTCAAAAATTAGTTTCTCAGCGTACGTTAAAGTTAGACGACTGACACTTATAAGATGTTTCGAGAATACGGTAAAGTTTAGTTATTCGAAGAAAAATTGAATGTTCACATCACAATGACAAAATTAGGAGCAAAAACGTATTTGTCACGTGACCGAGTTTCATACCTTGTTTAAATATACACATTGCTGCGGGCGCGTCCCGCAGGAAGCACACAGGAAGCCCAACATTATACATTTCTATACACAGGGAACCCAACATATAAATGCGCGCGCGCGCCCTACCACAGGAAACCCATCAACAAAAGACGCAAATATCATTTTATTTCATTATTTAGTAGCCTCAAAAGCAATGGTTGGGCTGCCTGTGACTTCACTCGCTAAAATATTATTCAAAAACACAACAGAATCCTCAACTTTCTTGCCATTTTTTCATCATTCTTGTTTTTTTATATTATCAAAAATCCATAATTTCTATATAATAAAGCAAATAGAACAGCTTTTTCCGTGCTCCGTTCAATAATACAGCACTCAGGAAGTGCCACGGCTCGTGCTCTCCCTACACTTCTTTCGTGCTCTCGTCACTTCCTTCGTGCTGTATTACTGAACGGAGCACGGAAAAAGCTGTACTATTTGTTAAGTATTAGCTGTTTATTAGTATTGTCTATTATGTGTCACCCTCCTTAATTATTATTATTATTATTATTATTCATATTATGTATTATTATTATTATTTATTATTATTATTATTGAACAGTCCAAGTAACAATTCAAGCGATATGGATTATTTCAAATTTTGTAAATAAGGATTTTTTCAGATCTATTTTTTATCTCTTATTTGTAATTTGTTTTGAGAAATAAAGTTATCATTATTAATATTAATATTATTACTTATTATTATTACTTATTATTATTATTTAATATTATTATTTATTATTTTATTTTTATTATAATAATTACTATTAATAGCGACCCCCGCTTAATAACATGAATCCCCTGATATTTTGAATTCAAACTGAATGACAGACTTCAGAGAAGTGAAAGCTGTACATAGTAATGCATCAGCAGAGATCGTTTTAGATATCCTGTTTACATGGTTTAATTTAGCAAGGCCGATTTGGGTAGGGTTCATTGAATGGATATATAATATATATATACTGGAAACTGGAACAAAGTACAGTAAGTAATATACTAGACTTGCCGAGGGAAAACAGACTTATACAGTCATACACGCGGATGGACTTACAGTCTGTCTCTCTGATTAAATTGGTTTGTCGAAAGGATTCTCAATTCTAGTAATTCTATCTGGCGCCATTTAACTTGTCATCAACAAAATCTGGCGACAGTACATTTTTAAAAAGACGAATTTGTTAGACGACGTACATTAACGGCTATAGGTATTACATCTTTATGTTATCCAGGTGTCTACTACTAAAGATATACAGCTTGTTCAGCAAAATGAAAGCACAAGGTTTGGCACTGATATCGTGTCATTTCTGGGTTGTAAAGCTGATGTGGATAATCCTCTATATTACAAGAGCAGAAACTACAAGTACGTACAGGACCGTACAGTTAGGAAATATTGTGTCATTTTTAGCCTCCTTTGCAGACGTTTTTAGTTAATGGAAGGAACCAACTAAAACGTCTGCAAAGGAGTCAATATTTACTTGAGTGTATATGACACAATTTTTTTTATTTTGAAAATCGATTACATATGAAATGAATAGTGGGATGTTTCAGTATTTTGTGATTTGAGCTACGCATTGACGAGTTATAAAGGATTGAAATCGTGATATGCTAATTCGGTGACGTCAGTGTTTTTTTCCATAACTTATTTATATTTTTCCAAGCAGCACTCTTTTCTGAAATATATAGAAAAACAAAATTAACATCATGTATATAAATTGTAGAACACTTTTTGTCAGATTAAAAAATGTCAATAATTTGCACAATGGCGCTTTTGTATTATAAATTAAACTACTCTGACGTCACCGAATTAGCATATCACGATTTCAAACCTCTATAACTCGTAAATGCGAACCTCAAAACACAAAATACTGAACCATCCCACTATTCACTTCATATGTAATTGATTTTCAAAAGAAAAAAATTCGCGTCAAAGTTCGAACACTTTGTTTAATTCAGAAATGTCTAGCTGTCGCTCTTCTCGTGTCTCTTCTATGTATATAGAAAAGATAATGTTACTATTATAATTATTATCCTGTCCGGAGGGAGAAAAAAGAACAGGTAGGCCAGGGCTGTAGCTCTGCCACAGGTAAAAGACATGATATTAGTAGAGGTAATCATACGGTTTCGAGTTCAATTTGGAAATAATTTGCACAAGTGTGTTTTTCAAAGAGTATCAAAATTGCACGAGCCCGTAGGGCGAGTGCAAATTATTTCAAATTGAACGAGAAATCGTATGATTACCAATTAATAATATTCATGAAATAAAAGTAATTTGCACTGCAGTGCAAATTACTTTTCAACTGCACTGCTCTAAGCCAATCAGAATCGAGTATTTTTTTTCATGTATATTATTAATGATATTAATTATAGTACTGTATATTACTGTATCCAATTCAGGTGCTAAATAAAAAAATTGATGTTGTTGTTGTTGTTGTTGTTTAGTAAAGCTATACAAATTAAAGAATTTTCTTGTAGATTGTGCTGACAATTCGATCGGTGTAGAAGCTAAAGCCATCATCCCTGACAGCAGTTTTACAGCCACGTCTTACTTCAATAGCAGATATCTTCCATATTTCGCAAGACTACTACTTTCTAGTGCTAATGGATGGAGACCCCAAATAGACAATAAACCAGGCGAATACATACAGATTGATTTGGTATTCGAATATTTTATATTATACAGAGCCCTTCTGAAAATCAGCTCTGCTGACGTAGGCCGTCTGTCAAAAGATTTTATAAATAAATAAAATAAATATTTCATCTGTGCTGTAGCAACTCAAGGAATAGTAAATGATAGAATTGGTTATAGTGGATATACCAAGACGTACAAGATAATGATATCAGTAGATAACGTGGCCTGGACAACGTACACAGAAAACGGGAGAGAAAAGGTATAAAAATAATCATGAACTAAGGGACAGCATTGCATACAAATATGCCATTCAATCAAACTTGCTTCCATCGATTCTCATCTATGATCGTACTTACAAAACGTTCAGTTGTTGCTCAAACCGTGTGACTTCCGGAGGAAACCCGAGTTAGAAAATGCGCTTTCTTTTTTCTTTTTATTTATTTTCTTGGTAGGACACAAAATGCGAAGAATGTGATCGTGTCGGTTAGGAATGTCTGTTTCAAGGTTTCGATTGGCTGAAAACGGATACATGATGATATCCGAACGCCTATACTGAAGTAATTCTATGCTCAAACGGGTCAAATGTCAAATAGTTTCCGAGCGTATATCAAACTAAATCCGAAGTATTGTTCGCTCTAGGGTCATCGTTAATAGAAGTGCTAACTCATCGTTCCACGACTACCGACTAGAAGTGCTGTGTAGAAGCTTGTGCTGTATCGAGAGAGAAGCAGTTGTGTTTAACAAATCAAATGAACTGAAAAGCAAATCAAACAAGACGCTCAATGAGCGTATACTCGGACATTATTAAAAAGGATAATGCAGTAGCCGAAATGATATGCCTGCAGGCTTACAACCAAACAAACCAAGACCAAGAATCTAAGCATGAATATACGTGCCAAGTACGTATTTCAGACGAAACGTCGACGATTCGCAGATCTCTATCTCTGCTCACCGACACACACTATTGGCACTATTCCGGTACTTCTTTATTTATTGTCTTGAACATGAGCTTCTTGAAATGTCGAGAACGTCTCTCCTCTAAAGACAGCCAGTTTTTAAACTTAAAAGTTCTGAAGGATCTGGGTAGATCGAACACTATAGTCAGCACCTGTTATTACACGGGCTGCCCTATTTTGTAATCTTTGGAGGTTAGTAGTAAGACCTTTACCAATATTACCCCAAACAGTGCTACAGTAGTCTAGATTTGGTAGAATTAACGATTTGTAAATCGTAATCAGCACTCGTTGAGGAAGAATTGATTTGAGTCGCCTTAGAGCAGCAAGCGTTTTAGAAATTTTGCCTGATATCTCAGATACATGCGTTTCCCATGTCAGTTTTTCATCTAAATGCACGCCTAGGCATTTGTAAGTCATTACACGCTCAATGAGTGCCCCATTAAGATTAATATTGGTCTCAGAGGTAAATTTTCTGTCTGGTGCCAATAAACATGCATTTAGTTTTCATGACATTAAGGCTCAGTTTATTAGCGTCGAGCCATTGTTTCAATTTAATAAGATCGTGATTGATAGAGGGAAACAAGTCGTCTTGGTCCCTAGAGGCATAAGTTAAGTTGGTATCATCAGCGTACATGCGGGCTATAAAGGACCAAGAATTTTTTCGAACGAATACGGTACATTCTCATAACATCAAAGGCGTAAATGAAAATGTTTCTATTCCAAGGCCTCAAACGGAAGCCCTAAAAAAGAGCTTTGTTTATCGTGGAGCGTGTCTATGGAACAGTCTCCCCTCTAAAGCCAAGCAGGCCACCACCTTAACATCCTTCAATAACAATATTTAACTATCAATATATATATTAACCTCTTTATATTCCATATATTATAATAATTATGTAGAATTATCTTTTTACACGGCTCAAAGGGAGAGCACTTTGTAATTAATTTTAATTTTAGTGATTTTGATTCCGTGTCTAAATAAAGTTCATTCATTCATTCATTCATTCATTCATTCATTCATTCATTCATTCATTCATTCATTCATTCATTCATTCATTCATTCATTCATTCATTCATTCATTCATTCATTCATTCATTCATTCATGGCATAGCGAGATCATGATAGTTTTGGAGTTCATTTGATTTGCTTTTCAGTTCATTTGATTTAATTTGTTAAACACAACTGCTTCTCTCTCGATACAGCACAAGCTTCTACACAGCACTTCTAGTCGGTAGTCGTGGAACGATGAGTTAGCACTTCTATTAACGATGACCCTAGAGCGAACAATACTTCGGATTTAGTTTGATATACGCTCGGAAACTATTTGACATTTGACCCGTTTGAGCATAGAATTACTTCATTAGGCGTTCGATTCGGATATCATCGCCCCCGTTTTCAGACAATCGAAACCCTGAAACAGACATTCCTGACCGATACGATCACATTCTTCGCATTTTGTGTACTACCAAGAAAAAAGAAAAAAAGCGCATTTTATAACTCGGACTTCCACCGTAAGTGTCCGAGTAATGAACTCCAAAACTATCATGATCTCGCTATGCCATGTTCTGCCAATGGTGTGTGTCGGTGAGCATAGATAGAGATCTGCGAATCGTCGACGTTTCGTCTGAAATACGTACTTGGCACGTATATTCATGCTTAGATGGTTCTGATAACGTCGGCCTGTATGATTCTTGCTGTGTTGAGGTCACTACGAAATTCGATCACTTGTCTGGGTTTGTCTAGCTACGGAACGCGTCTTGGTTTGTTTGGTTATAAGCCTACAGGCATATCATTTCGGCTATTGCATTATCCTTTTTAATAATGTCCGAGTATACGCTCATTGAGCGTCTTGTTTATTTTTCTTGGTAGTACACAGAATGCGAAGTATGTGATCGTATCGGTCAGGAATGTCTGTTTCAGGGTTTCGATTGGCTGAAAACGGGGGCGATGATATCCGAATCGAACGCCTAATGAAGTAATTCTATGCTCAAACGGGTCAAATGTCAAATAGTTTCCGAGCATATATCAAACTAAATCCGAAGTCACATCAATAGTTTGTGTCATCAACCTGTGGTATTTTATTTTAACCGAGCTTTCGAGCAACTTGCTCATCTTCAGGGTTACAGATGTTTCAAGTGTAATTCCAAAAATACACGTAAGCAAATACATAGCGCGAGGAATAACGAACATAGAGCGAGAGCAAAATAAAGACAATTGTGCGCACGAGCTGTTTACATGAATAAATCGACTAATAATCAAGTTGGACTAAAGAGAGAGCAAAATAAATATATAAACAAATAAATAACGACTAACAATAACAGTATTTTACAATAACTTACAAATTTCTCGCTCGCTGATTGGTTAATTTTCATCATCAATAAGAGGACAGACAGATAAAAACAAAATGGCGCGTACAAAGCTGAAGATCGATGGAGAAAAATTTCATCAATGGACGAATTTCCTTCGTTCCAAGTTGAATTTCTTGAGGAAATTTGAGATGAAAAACTATGCTTGTCACTGGAGGAAGTTGAGTCCGAACAGAAAGTAAATGATAGCGTCCCCTTTAAATACGCTCTCATACACAAACGCATACGCCGATTCGTGTGGGCCCACTCTAAAAGATGTTGAGCGTTTTCGAAAGGGCTGGTACACGAACTCATCAAAAATAAATCAAATGAACTCAAAGTCAAAAGGTAATCAAATGAACTCATTTCCAATTCTGAGGGCTTGAAACCTGCTTTTTGGCATGGGCTTTTCTGGCACAGAGCACGTCCAATAGGTTCAGATGCTCAATCCACTGAATATTCAAAAATACGAAGTTCGGGAATGAAGTTATTTGTCCGAATTTCCTCTGCGAAAAAGAACAAACCAAGGAGGTTATCGGCACCATCTAAATATGAATATGCAAATTCAACTGCACTTCCCCACAACATATTGAATAACACATAAGGACGATTCGCACATTTTTATCTATGCTCACCCATACATAGTCTCCCTCGTCACGCAACTATCTTTGTCCTTGTCATAATGCCCGAGTGTACGCTCATTGAGCGTCTTGTTGGAATTACACTTGAAACATATGTAACCCTGAAGATGAGCAAGTTGCTCGAAAGCTCGGTTGAAATAAAATACCATACATGTAGGTTGATGACAAAAACTATTGATGAATCTTCACATAACTTACAAGAATCTTCTTGATCTAATTCCGAAGTATTGTTCGTTTGCTTCTAATGACAGGTCCGTTCGCTTCTAAATGAAACTGATGAAATATCAAGAGAAATTTCAAGAAACATCGTGAAATACTAGGAGGAGGCTAGTGAAATACATTTTATTACACATTAAGCATTGATATCAGTGTGATAAAGCCGTAAATAAAATTGATATCCGGTGAAGTGATATCATATCAATCACTAGTGAAATAATATGATATCACTTCACGGGATAGAATTGTCCAATCAAATTCTTCGTTAGAGATTACACTGACCAATCACAATCCCTCTTATATAATTTGTACATGACGCGAGCGCGTTTGGATTCCCGCCTTTTTCCATCGAGCTGAGGTCGAAGTGAAGCGGCTTCAAGTTCGATATTTGTACTATTTCAAACGATATTGATGGTTTTCCTGAAGAAAATGAGAGCAAAAACACTGCTTGGAAGATCAATGAAGACGTAAACTTATTCGGATCATTTTAAGCGATAAAGAAGAGCAGAACTTCGAAGTAGTTGATGGATATATCAAGGAAATGTTGCTTTCGGTGAGCAAACAATGACTTTTACTAGTGATTTTAATGAAGTTGTTTTAAACCTTATCAGTACTGTATATCAATGCTTAATGTGTAATAAACAAATTAGGACATGTTAAGATCATGATATTGTTTTTATTCGCTCGATTTTAATGACAAATCACTCACTCGCTCGAAGACTCGCTCGTTCGTGATTTGTCATTAAAATCTCGTGAATAAAAACAATATCATGATCTTAACATGTAATAATCTCTATATATATGTTAAATACTTGATATCGTGAGGACATTATTAACCACAGAGTCTGTGATTCTTAGACTGGGAAAGACTCGATTTTCATACATTCAGAGTAAAGGTTTTTTCTGTAGGCAGTGTTTACACGACAGAGTTTAAGCGAGCTTTGGGAGATTGGGTTGTTATTAGCAGTGATCGCGACAAAGCGAGTGTAGAGGTAACTAGCATTCAGATAAAAGCCTAATTTTCCCAAGCGGACTCCATGGAAGCGAAAGCACTCTTGTGTGACCTCAGTACTTCAGCAAGGTTTCTTCAGCAACAAACAATCAAACCCCGCGATACCCATGCTCGAGAATCCATCGGTGCTCTTCGGCGTGGGCTCGGAAATCGCCCCGCTAGAGAACCGCTGGAGAACTTGCCTGCTAGAACGGCTTCTGGGGCGTGATACGCACTCGAGCGCATCAACCTGGACGGAGACATAATCTCATTACGGTTTGACAGCTTGTAAGGTAAGTCTTCTTTTGACCTCGCTCTCTCTCTCGGTAAGGAGGTCAAAAGAAGACTCTGGCGCACAAGGTAACGTACTTGTCGTCTCCAACCAAAACTTCCAGCCTTTAAAACAAAATCTGGACACGTCTTTTGCCGTTCAGGCATGTTCAGGATTTCTCTGTCGTCCGAACTCCGGCAATGTCAGTTGATATTCAAACTGTTATCGAAAAAACATCGCTTCGATTTTCTATGAACGTCTGTCTGACTATGAACGTGAATGACTGAAGTGCATAAATATTTTTAAATATCTTGTAAACAACTTTGATCTCTTGGTTCCATCTGTACAGGACCCGAAATGATCCCTGGCTCCGAAATGATCCCTGGACCCGAAATGATCCCCAAAGTGTCTAGATTGGCTCCGAATGATCCCGGACCCGAAATGATCCCCAGACTGGCTCTGAAATGATCCCCAGTGAAATTCGGGAATGGTCCTAATCAGTCCCGTTTTCTTCTTCTTTCTTCCTCAATAATAATTATGTTATGATAACAATAATATAATAATAATCATCATCATCATCATGATCATCATAATAATAACGATAATAATAACGATAACAATAATAATAATAATCATATGCATCATCATAATAATAATAACGATAACAATAATCATCATCATCATAATAATGATCATCATCATCATCATAATAATAATAATAACGATAACAATAATCATCATCATCATCATCATAATAATAATAATAACGATAACAATCATCATCATCATCATCATCATCATCATAACTGATAATAACGATAACAATAATCATCATCATCATCATCATCATAATAATAATAATAACAACGATAACAGTAATAATCATCATCATAATAATAATAACGACTGACAATCATCATCATCATAATAATAATAATAACGATATCAATAATCATCATCATCATCATAATAATAACGATAACAATAATAATAATCATCATAATAATAATAATAATAACGATAGCAATAATAATCA
>JAUJYZ010000678.1:42500-45000 GCA_033675265.1 Actinostola sp. cb2023 | reverse complement strand
ATTTTGGTCACAGTCTCTCTTCCTCTAGTCTTCATTTGAGGATTGGGAAATCTTTAGCTATGCTCACCGACACATAGTCTCCTTCGTCACGCAACTGTCATTGTCATTGTATACGCTCATTGAGCGTCTTGTTATTTTTAAAAATCTTCATCTGACCTGTATAATTCATAGTATAGGAAGGAGCACGGTTAAAATTATTAAATTTTCAAATGAACGAAAATTAGAGATATTCAAATGTATGGATGGATTTGAGTTGTCATGGAGGTCAAGTGGCTTCATTAATACGCCTATCCTTTTTACATTGTTAACGTTGTTTACTGCGATTCTCAGTAAATTATGCAAACTCAGACATTTAAGCAGTTGGCTTGTAATTTGGTTTTTCGCTTCTGTGAATCAACAAAAAAAATCAGTAAACTTAAAAATAAAAGTCAGAATCGAAGACCCACCAAATGGAAACCAAATATGATTTTGAGCTAAATTATGGATCATTTGGTCGAAGAATGTATTTAGTTTTGAATTTGTTTGTTTGAGTTTTGAATTTGATTGACAGAAGCGAAAAACCAGCCGACTGTTTATTTGAATGTCTGAGTTCGCATAATACTGAGAACTGCAGTAAATGGTATCACAATGTAGTTTTACTTTTAGATTTTCAAGAACATCACAAGCGCACGCAATGTATCCAAACGGTTTTTATCTAACCAACCTTTAGCGAGGTACATCAGATTCATCCCGATCACTTATCACAAAGAGAAAACCATCAAAGTGGGGATTTATGGCTATGCAAAATTTGAAAGTAAATCATTTACACTTATTTAGTAAATCAAGCGGTTGACTCGGTGCCGATTTGTACGTTTAACCATAATCCTTTGCGAACTCTATAACTAGTTTCAATTTATTTAGACATAGGAAATAAACATACCTACATAAATAGCAAGCCAGCTTTTCCTTGTCAAGGAAAACTTGCTCGCTTGTAGATTCGGCTTAAGTTTGCTAATTCTATAAGTCACTTGGTACATTTGCCGTATATTTAAATAACATTTCGATTTTTTTGTAACTAATTAAATGTCTCTTTGCAGGGACGGAAACGACATTGTATTAATTATAGAATGTATTGTATTTTTAAATAGTATTACTTATAAATTATATTAATGAGTTTCATCAGTTTCTTACCCTGCTTGCAGATGCACTTCTGGAACTGGGGCCGGTGTTTCTCGAAAGCTTATCGGGCCCGAAAAGCCTTTCTTTATCAAAACAAAGTAGTTTACAAACATGAACCTTTGCATGAAGGGAACTGAAGTTTGTTCATATTAAAAACATGTCAAAAGAACTTTGTAGAGTAAGTGTCTCAGATTTCTGGGATGTCTTTTCGAGCCGGAAAAGTTTACGGGGCTTTCGAGAAACGTGCATGCCAGGATAACAGTCCCCACATAGTCCGAAGCCCGCAGTCCGCAACAGTCGCTATTACTTAGATGATTTTCTCTGCAACTGGCAGACACAAATTAGGTTAGGCTGTGCTGTTTACGTCCCGTGCAACCGTATCGCAAAGACGTTCAGAGAAAACGGCACCGTATATCCGTACTTTAGTATTAATTGAACACTATCAATTGTCATTCACATTATTTTCTCCGGGACTTTCATTGGTCGAGAGACGACTACGTCACTGCAGATAACTTCCTACGAATAATGCCCTGCTCATACGCAGTTCTACGCTCGACAATGGCATGCAGCTCGATTTCCAGAGTTGTTGCTTTAGGTGAGAGAAAATAACGTGATTGATAAAACAATTATTGAACTTGGTTTTTGCAAAATATCATGATTTGTCAGTGTCTCGCAGAGCAATTATTTGCCTCAGTCTGCCTTCCGCATCAACAAATAATTAATCTGCTCGCCACTGACAAATCATGATATTTCGTCCAATAATTGTTAACTAGTATAACTATGCTCTCTTGAAACTACTGTAAATTGTTCATTAATTCCGATAGGTAGCCATTAATATACAGCTATTTCATAAAAAGCAACCTCGTCCCCAGGGCCCTCTCTTCTCGCTATTTTCAAAATGGCGGACGCTCGAGAGAAGGGACCCGAGAGAAGACCCTGTGTAGGCTGAACTAAAACTCATTTTGATTGGATAACACAACAAAGCCTTCTAATTGGTCAATATCGAAGGTTGCTAAGTATAGCATAAATTAAAATTCGAATCGCATCGAGTGAATTTATAGTTTCAACGGATAGTTCTTTTCTGGTCCCAAATGTATCGAATTAGGAAGATCGAAGCCGCTGCAAGTGATATGTGAGTGTCATCGAAGCATTGAAATGTCTTTAGGAACATGAAGCAAGGTATCAATTTATACGAGCAAGACTACTGAGGCGATGACACGGCAAACTGATATATATTGTCATTCTGTTTACATAATTTGCTAGTGCTTTTGCTCTTGAGTTTTGCAGTATGTGACACGTTTAATCCACGTCAACATGTTTTGTACTTTAGCCGTTAGAGATG
>JAUJYZ010000678.1:0-37500 GCA_033675265.1 Actinostola sp. cb2023 | reverse complement strand
ATCACCGGTTCACAGCGTCATCTTATAGAAGTAGTATCTACAAGCCCTCTATTGCTCGACTACATGTTTATGGGTCATGGTGGCCACTGACATCAAGTCAACATGAATATCTTCAGATCGATCTTGGTGATGTATTTCGCGTCTGTGCCGTCTTAACTCAGGGAAATTCTTATTACCGTGGAGCCCACTGGGTCACAGACTATAAAATACTATTCTCAGATGATAATAAATCAACATATAGCGAGAAGGAGTTCATAAGGTACCTCTATTAATTGCTGTTGTTTTAATTGCAATCTCTGAATGGTTTTCGGCCTTTGGCAGGTCGAGACCAATAGAGTCTGTTCACATGATTCGTTGCGCTGTCATGCCGCATCCATGTCTTCCTGTTAATGACAAAACAGTACTACGACATACTGCAAATACAACAATAAAGCTACTCGAGGCGCAAGTAAAAAAAGAAGATATATGCGTCATTTTACACATAATAAATACAGGCTCAATATCAACGTGCACGTGCATCTAAATTAATATTAACTTTATAATTCTTATAATTGTGCAAGGATTAATTTTTACTAAAATATAAGCAGTATTAAAAAGGGCCACGTATTTTCCTATTATTTCAGGTATTTAAAGGGAACAGCGACAAAACAACAGTGGTGACTAACGCCATAAGGAATCCATTCATAGCCAAGTTTGTCCGTGTGCTGCCAACAGCCTACAAAGGCTGGATAGCTTTGAGGGTGGATTTCAAGGGAACTTCACAAGGTATTTTGTAAGAATTTAGCCTTAATCCAACATTTTGATTTTCAATGGCGTTGTCTTTACTGTCGTCTTTGCTGTCGTCTTTGCTGTTGTCTTTGCTGTTGTCTTTGCTGTTGTCTTTGCTGTTGTCTTTGCTGTCGTCTTTGCTGTTGTCTTTGCTGTTGTCTTTGCTGTTGTCTTTGCTGTTGTCTTTGCTGTGGTCATTGCTGTTGTCTTTGCTGATGTCTTTGCTGTTGTCTTTGCTGTTGTCTTTGCTGATGTCTTTGCTGTTGTCTTTGCTGTTGTCTTTGCTGTTGTCTTTGCTGTTGTCTTTGCTGTTGTCTTTGCTGTTGTCTTTGCTGATGTCTTTGCTGTTGTCTTTGCTGTTGTCTTTGCTGTTGTCTTTGCTGTTGTCTTTGCTGTTGTCTTTGCTGTTGTCTTTGCTTTTGTCTTTGCTGTTGTCTTTGCTGTTGTCTAATAATAATAATAATAATAATAATAATAATTTATTTGCTGTTGTCTTTGCTGATGTCTTTGCTGTTGTCTTTGCTGTTGTCTTTGCTGTTGTCTTTGCTGTTGTCTTTGCTGTTGTCTTTGCTGTTGTCTTTGCTGTTGTCTTTGCTGTGTTCTCAGTTTGCTGTTGTCTTTGCTGTTGTCTTTGCTGTCGTCTTTGCTGTTGTCTTTGCTGTGGTCTTTGCTGTTGTCTTTGCTGTGGTCTTTGCTGTTGTCTTTGCTGATGTCTTTGCTGTTGTCTTTGCTGTTATCTTTGCTGTGGTCTTTGCTGTTGTCTTTGCTGTTGTCTTTGCTGTTGTCTTTGCTGTTGTCTTTGCTGTTGTCTTTGCTGTTGTCTTTGCTGTTGTCTTTGCTGTTGTCTTTGCTGTTGTCTTTGCTGTTGTCTTTGCTGATGTCTTTGCTGTTGTCTTTGCTGTTGTCTTTGCTGTTGTCTTTGCTGTTGTCTTTGCTGTTGTCTTTGCTGTTGTCTTTGCTTTTGTCTTTGCTGTTGTCTTTGCTGTTGTCTAATAATAATAATAATAATAATAATAAATAATAATTTGCTGTTGTCTTTGCTGTTGTCTTTGCTGATGTCTTTGCTGTTGTCTTTGCTGTTGTCTTTGCTGTTGTCTTTTGTCTGTTGTCTTTGCTGTTGTCTTTGCTGTTGTCTTTGCTGTTGTCTTTGCTGTTGTCTTTGCTGTTGTCTTTGCTGATGTCTTTGCTGTTGTCTTTGCTGTGGTCTTTGCTGTTGTCTTTGCTGTTGTCTTTGCTGTTGTCTTTGCTGTTGTCTTTGCTGTTGTCTTTGCTGTTGTCTTTGCTGTTGTCTTTGCTGATGTCTTTGCTGTTGTCTTTGCTGTTGTCTTTGCTGTTGTCTTTGCTGTTGTCTTTGCTGTTTCTTTTTTTTATTTTTTTTAATCTTTTTTTTTTTCAGTGAGGGTTGTTTAATGCCTTTCTACAGTTCTTTCTGTTTCCTGCTTTGTTCGTTGTTCTATATTTTCGATTCAGTTTGTTTAAGTTTCGTTGTTTTCTTTCAAATTCTCGATACGTTTTCATTGTGGAAATAAATATTAAGTTATTTCCCAGCTTGCACCTCGCCACTTGGTCTTGAGAATTCAGAAATCCACAACAATCAGATGACGTCATCTTCCTCATCGAACAATTCCCATGATGCATCACATTGTCGTCTGTACGGTAGTTCGTCGTGGTGCAGCTCGACAACATCCAATACTGAGTACATACAGGTTGACCTTGGACAGGTGAAGACAGTGACGGGTATCGCAACACAAGGTAACCCGACACAGGACAAGTGGGTGAAGTCATATAAAGTTAGCTACGGATTTAGCGATGGAGTCGACCGGTACGAGTACAAAGAAGGACAGTTTACCAAGGTAAGAACGACGTTGCTAAGGAGCAGTATCTTGTTGTCGTTACCGATAATTAATCCGGCTTAACTTTGCAGATCTTTTCCGGAAACCTTAATAGAAATGACGTCATAGTCAATTGGTTGAGTCGACCAATAGCAGCACGTTATGTCAGGATTCGTCCCCAGGCCAGCAAAGGTGGACACTGTCTACGATTGGAACTGTATGGATGTGAATTTGGTAAGAAAATGTAGACAGACTATTTCCGACAGAAACCTCTTCGTGTCCTTTTCTATTTCTTTCTCCTGTGTTGTTTTTGTATGTCGAAGACATCTATATAACAGCACAAAAACGTTTTTGGTCAAAGAAATCGTGCACGTGCATTTTGAAGTGTTCATTTATGCTTACGGCTTTAGCCATGCAGTAATCCATCATGTCTGGTGTGGTTTATCTTAGTTATTGCTCCATACGCTTTCATAAGTTCTCCTAATGTCACTCTACCAAGTACTAAAGGCAGTTCAACAACGTTAACTTGTACTGTGACCGGTGAACCTGATATTCAGTGGTTTAGTAATGGTACAAAGATAGACGGTGCAACACATACAACCCTTCAAGTACAGTTTGTCTCTGCTGAAGACGTGATGTCTAAGTACAGTTGTACAAGACAAGATCCAAACACACGACCTGTGGTCTGCAAGACCCGCTACACGTGTAGAGTCATGTATCCAATGAATGTGTCCAGTGCAGCAACAATCGCGGTGTCTGCCCGAGTGACTGTCAAATTGAGTAAGTAAAAATACACGTACATACGAAGTAACGTGTTTAATAAAAGTTAAACTGAAAATTTAGTAGCGTTGAGTTCTAATGTAGGCTCCTGAGTCAAGCCTTAATAGGGACCTTAAGCATCGAAGACGGATTGACAGCAACGACGTCGAAGAAACAATAGCGCCAATTCCAAAGGCAGAATAGTTGAATTAGTATTTGTGCACAATAAAATCCAAGCAATATTGACGCGGAGCGAGCAAGTTAAAAAATACGGCAAGTCGGTCATTCATTATGCGGGAACCACCTTACGGCACAAATGGTGCTGAAAATTATTGTTTTAGCCTTGCTGGATGCGATACTAGCTAATCTAAAATTGATGTTTCAGATATATTAGAAGAAAATAAGTGATGTTGCACATATAAATAAAAAGGAATGGCTTAAACAACCGCCCGGGATGTAACAAATAAAATTAAGCGGAAAGTCTACCGCTGACAGCTTTATAATAGCCGCTGTGGTTCTTACGGCTGCCGTTCTGTGGTCGAGGAACTATAGCAGCTGTACCTGTTAGATAGATAGAGGAGGTTGCTGTGGTTGAGCTTCTTCACGCTGCCTCACATCTCTCAAGCGGTCCAATGTGTCCTGGTCGGTTTGGCTTCGGCGACGTGAAAATTAATACTGAAATAATGTGCTGTCAAGTGCTAGCTTCTCGTGTAGCTTGGCGGGAAGAGGCTGAACGCAGATCTTGGGACTCAAGCATGCGCATTCCGCGTGCGGTGCCATTCATTCAAAGACAATTAACTAGGCCGAGTATACCATATTCGTGGTTATTTGACCAATTCCTTGACAAGGAAAACTTGTTTGTGAAGATAGATAGATGGAACCGATGGATGAAGATGGAGAAAAATGGTCAATTTTTCCTTCACAAGGAAAAGCTGGCATGCTAGCTTTTCCTTGACAAGGAAAAATTATCAAGGCCGAAATTTGCTCGTGTAAACGACAACAAGGAAAATGTGGCAAGGAATATTAATGAGTTCAGTTCCCAGTCTTTTCGCACGCTCATTTTTCTTACAGACGCCATTTTGTTTTTGCTCGACAGGAGACTGGAATCAATTTTTTGTGTTACTCCGCTGATTTAAAGGCATTGCGGGCACAACCGACACTTGTTGATCATCTACACGAGCAAGTAAACCTTGTCGATAGAAAATTGTCAAAGAAAACTTGTTGACCGTCTACACGATCAATGACACTTGGCAAATATACTAGTCAAGGAAAACTTGTTGACCGTCTATACGATCAATGACACTTGCCAAAGATACTAGCTTGTCAAAGAAAACTTGTTGACCGTCTACACAATCAATGACACTTGCCAAATATACTGTCTTGTCAAGGAAAACTTGTTGACCGTCTACACGATCAATGACACTTGCCAAAGATACTTGTCAATTAAGGAAAACTTGTTGACCGTCTACACGATCAATGACACTTGCCAAAGATACTTGTCAAGAAAAACTTGTTGACCGTCTACACGATCAATGACACTTGCCAAAGATACTTGTCAATTAAGGAAAACTTGTTGACCGTCTACACAATCAATGACACTTGCCAAATATACTGTCTTGTCAAAGAAAACTTGTTGACCGTCTACACGATCAATGACACTTGCCAAATATACTTGTCAAAGAAAACTTGTTGACCGTCTACACGATCAATGACACTTGCCAAAGATACTTGTCAATTAAGGAAAACTTGTTGACCGTCTACACGATCAATGACACTTGCCAAAGATACTTGTCAAGAAAAACTTGTTGACCGTCTACACGATCAATGACACTTGCCAAAGATATCAATTAAGGAAAACTTGTTGACCGTCTACTGCCAAATATACTTGTCAAAGAAAACTTGTTGACCGTCTACACGATCAATGACACTTGCCAAAGATACTTGTCAATTAAGGAAAACTTGTTGACCGTCTACACGATCAATGACACTTGCCAAAGATACTTGTCAAGAAAAACTTGTTGACCGTCTACACGATCAATGACACTTGCCAAAGATACTTCTTGTCAATTAAGGAAAACTTGTTGACCGTCTACACGATCAATGACACTTGCCAAAGATACTTGTCAAGGAAAACTTGTTGACCGTCTACACGATCAATGACACTTGCCAAAGATACTTGTCAAATAAGGAAAACTTGTTGACCGTCTACACGATCAATGACACTTGCCAAAGATACTTGTCAAAGAAAACTTGTTGACCGTCTACACGATCAATGACACTTGCCAAAGATACTTGTCAAGAGAAACTTGTTGACCGTCTACACGATCAATGACACTTGCCAAAAATACTTGTCAAGGAAAACTTGTTGACCGTCTACACGATCAATGACACTTGCCAAAGATACTTGTCAATTAAGGAAAACTTGTTGACCGTCTACACGATCAATGACACTTGCCAAAGATACTTGTCAAAGAAAACTTGTTGACCGTCTACACGATCAATGACACTTGCCAAAGATACTTGTCAAGGAAAACTTGTTGACCGTCTACACGATCAATGACACTTGCCAAAGATACTTGTCAAGGAAAACTTGTTGACCGTCTACACGATCAATGACACTTGCCAAAGATACTTGTCAAGAAAAACTTGTTGACCGTCTACACGATCAATGACACTTGCCAAAGATACTTGTCAATTAAGGAAAACTTGTTGACCGTCTACACAATCAATGACACTTGCCAAATATACTGTCTTGTCAAAGAAAACTTGTTGACCGTCTACACGATCAATGACACTTGCCAAATATACTTGTCAAAGAAAACTTGTTGACCGTCTACACGATCAATGACACTTGCCAAAGATACTTGTCAATTAAGGAAAACTTGTTGACCGTCTACACGATCAATGACACTTGCCAAAGATACTTGTCAAGAAAAACTTGCTCGTGTAGATTCGGCTTATTTAACTCATTTATTTGCCAGATGTTCCAGCAGCGCCATCTGTTTCAACCTTTACAAAAAAATACTGGGTACAACTGTATTGGAATCCAGCACAAATGGTCGGTGATGACGTAGGCATGATCACGTGGTACAACATAGAGTTCACCAATGAAAGTATTTTAACAAAGTTCAGTGTCCCACACCCTACCGCTACCTTTGATCTGACTTCCCTCAAGCCTTCCACAGACTACTCTGTAAGGATGAGAGCAGTAAGCAACGTAGGGAGAGGATTATGGAGTACCTGGAGAAACATTACAACATCGAGTATCATCAAGGATCGCAATAACGTCTATGGTAAGAACCCCTTCGATTTATGGTCCCCTTCAAATATGGTCAAGAACCCCGATAGATATCAGCAACAACCGAATACTCTAGTTTCTAGATCCCTTATCGGATGAGGATCAAAAGCCTCTTTTGTATGCGTATAAAAAGGGTTTGAAGAACCTTTAGATGTATTTGCATTAGAAATATTAAATATTATTATTATTATTATTAAATATTACATATAACCAGGGTCTACGTATAGGGAGCCCAACATAATGGGTATTGCGCGCGCACTCTACCACATACAGGAAACCCATCAAAAAGACGCGCGCATACAGCTATTTCAAAAACGTTGGTGAAGGTTTTGTTGCATCTTGCATGTTGCATCCCAAGCCCGAAATGCACTATGGGCGATGTGAATGGAGTCAGCGAAAGGACACGACAATATGGACTCTGGGAATTTTCCCAAACTCTGTCTTCGCAATATGGAGCCAGCTTATTTTCTTCTGTATACGGCATGCTGACATTATTTACATATGATCCACAATACAATTCGGGCTTGGTATGCAAGATGCAAGATCAAGAGACCATAATAGTAAGAGAGCGAATCTCGTACTGATGTGTGGTCCATGCTCGTAGCGCTAAATCTATTTTTAGTAGCCGGAAGGTGAGCACACGTTAGTGAAATCTGACTTCCGGCAGAAAAAAACTCTTCCGGTAAAACGCTTAAAAAAATCAAGAAAAAATACGTAAGCTCGTAAATTTCGGGATAATAACGTTCATGTCAAAAGACGACAGTAAATTGAAAACTGCTACGGTAAAGACAGTGAATTTCAGTCCGGCTTTGAAAGCTGAAAGCATTTTTGAATTTTCGATCTTGAACACGGCCGCGCGGCTTAGCTTCCCGCCATTTATGTAAATAAGAAATCTGCTGCGGAATCAAATTCAAACAAGAAATTAGATCAATAAGCCACTTCACGCTTTCGTCCGCCATTTTGAATTGGGGCAAACGCACGTAAATTTATAGAAATATCGATTACTTCAGTGACTTCCCATAACTCCGCTCCATTTTGTTGGATTTTCAAAATTTAAACTTCGATAATCAGCAGGCATGTCTGCCAGTTGTTGAACTGAAAATAAGACCAATGTAGGTGTTTTAACTACCTTTTACGAGTCAATCTTCTTTTCACCAATGTATCTTAAAATTTCGAGTTAATTTGCATATCCACGTGCTGAAAATAAAAATCTTTTTTTCTCGATTTATAGCCTTCTAATACCCATCATATTATAGGTCGTAAATAACAATTGAACCACCTTTTCTAAAATGGTAAGATTTTGAAAATCCAACGAAATCGAGCGAAGTTACGGCAAGCCAAAGTGATCGAGATTTCTATAAATTTCCGCGCGTTTGCTCCAACAACCTATGCTATTCTACATGAAATGGCTTCATATAACACCGTAAGGGATTGATTTCTTTGAAAAGGAGCTGTAAAGTTTGAAAAGAGTCAAAAAAACTTCACCTGCATGGTGAGTCGGACTGACTCAACTCAACACTGCAAACCAATAACTACAACTACAAGCCTGCTTATTGTCCATCGCACAGAAATTTGTGTCACATCCGGGATTTTATCCTAATTATATGCTAGACCCATTCCCATTACGGCACTCGGCCACTCGATCTTCGTAAATGTTTAGGCTGCCATTTACAAATGAACCAGTGATCTACGATACAAAACAACAACGGAATACAAAATACTTGCGACTAAAGTTTACTTGCCAAGTTATCGATTGTAAATATCCTTTCGTCCTCTAGCGATTTTTTCAGGGTGAATGTCAGGTCTCCGTAGTGTTCGTATGTATGGGATTTCATCATGCCAGCAGTTCGATCGATTCCTGTTGCTCAGCCTTGCGAAATATAGTAAAAACAACACTTGAATTTTGGTGCCCCGACATAGCTCGATTGCTTCCAATATCAATCTTTCTTCCATACCAATGTTCTCTAGCGATTTTCCTTGAAGTTCTGTTTCATACCAACGAATCGAAGCAGTCGAAAATGTCAAATTACGAGACGATTTTTAGCTTCAAAACACTTCCATCGGCTGCCATTTTTCTCTGACCTTGCAGCCTAGCCTCCATTGCTATAGCTACATAAATTTAAGCACCAGTTTCTTTTTTACCACGGACAAAATAAGCCGCGAAGTCAGGGAAGTTTATAACAATGGATCGAGCGTTTGGCCGGGCGGGAACTGGGTTCTAGTTTAAGAGAATAACCCGCGAATTTCACTATATTAGCCCTTAAAAAAGCTTTTCCCACCAAATTTTCGATATATTTTCTACTTTAGGGGAAAACTCTGAGATTTAAATAAGAATAGTTTATCGCTCCTTCAAATATAACGTATTTTAAGGATATGACCGATTTGTATGGGTAATTCTGTGCGATGCGCTGATATTTGTACTTCCAGTTCTTCGTTTCAATTAGAGAGTATTCACAAGAAAAGATGGAATCGATGAATATGGATTGAAAGTACTGAATTCGACGAAAAAAGAAGAAACTTCGGCCTCGCTTCACAAAGAAATGTGCTTGCTTTTGGCCTTGAGTTTTCGCAGCTTAGCACGATGAACAGCCGCTTCAAATACACGTTCAAAGACGAAATCTCTTCTAAAGCATTCCTTCAAACACATTTGAATCTCTTTGGATCTATTTGGTGGCTCGTATTATATTTATTACCATCACGAGTGTTTTAGGAGTTAAAAAAAACAAAAACAACAACACAACAACAACCTGAGAGTGAGATTGAAACTGAGTCAACACGGCTTTATACGAATACGAGTGATTCAAACAAGATTGGTGAAGGTACGGTAAGCGTGCATAGTCATATATATCTTTCTTTTTTCGCCAACGACTGTAAATTAAAGTGTGTGTTATTTGTACCTAGCGATGTTTGAAAACTTGTCGCTTGATTGTTGTCGTTTCTCAAAACCAGTTTTCAATAAAAACCGACGACTAGTCGTAGTTAGGACTTGAAGTCAGTTTTGGTTGGCATAGATTTGTGTTTTTCTACTTCTAGTCTTGTGCTTTGTTGCAAGTGTTTTTATTTTAATTTTTCATTTCGCCATAGTTAATAACAACAATAAACAACAACACATTCAGAGCCGGCGTTTTACCCTATGAATTTTTTTTGCCGGAAGTCAGATTTCGCTGTCGTGTTCTCACCCTCTGGTTACTAAAAATAGATTTAGCGCCACGAGCATATATCCCAAACATCATTCCGCGCGATTCGCTCTTGGCAAGATGCAAGATGCAACAACACCTTCACCAACCTTTTTTGAAATAGCTGTATACAAATATAGTTATTTATTTTTATTTGTTTTAATTAGTAGCCTCAGTGTTTCTCTCAAGCACGAAATAATGTAATTTTAAAACATAAGGAGTATTTAACTGAGTTCGTTCTGAATATTAATTAGTCAGTCTTGTAAAACAATGGTTGGGCTGCCTGTGCTTGGTTTCGATCATCTTCAGTCCCGAACTCACTTTCTATCCACTCCGACAAGCTGAAGTCGCGGAGGAAAGAGAGTCTAGTATAACTTGAATACACATGGCAGCTTAGCAGCCAATCAGACCGGAGCTCAATTTTCAGAGCCCGCAATGTAATATGGCCAGTGATTTGTTTACCTCACATGGATGGAACTGCCAAAATGAAATGGCTGACAGCGCGTGTAGATTAATAAAGAATGAATCAGGGACTTTCCAAAGCCCGTACTCAAATTAAGGCAGGAACAATATTATGATTACTCTTTGCGAGGGAAAACTTCACATGAAATTCTTCCCAAAATATGACTGATATCGCTCATACAGAACTGAGAAACTAGGATTTACTGGAGTCTCCGCCATTTTGGAGATCAGACAGGCTTTGTAACATATTTGTGGTGGTCGCCTGGCTGCTAAGCTGCCATGCGCATGCAAGTTATACTGGACTCTCTTTCCTCTGCGACTTCAGCTTGTCGGAGCGGATAGAAAGTGAGTCCGGGACTGGACTACACAGAGCCAGTTGCACAGAAGTGATGGCTTCAAGCATTGTTCTACTAACAGGGGATCTTTCTTTTCTAGATTCCAGATCCAATTCTAATGTACTAGTACCTTTGGTTCTATATATCACTCTGGGAGTAGTGATAGGTCTTGTAGTACTGCTTCTAAGTGGCTGCCTCCTTTACAGGCTTAAAAGGAAGATCGAAGTCACAGAGAGCTGAAGAATACTGATGTAGTAGCTACTCCACCAAGCTTAACTATCGACCCAGGTGACGCTATCAAGGCAATAAGAGAGCCTGTAGGGCAGACAGACGATGAATATTTAACTGCCATGGAAGCACAGCCAAATACTGAGAACGCAATCTATCATTCTATACAGGAGATTCGAAGCTACATGGAACCCATAACTGAGCCTGCAGTACATACTGGTCAAGGAAATTCATCTTACATGGAACTACAGCCGAACAGCCGTAGATAATTCATGTGACTCCAATGAGATGAAAGAAATACCAGCAGAGTACTTGGAAATACTTCCTAATGATCCACCAAATACTGGAAATGGTCTTACACAGGAGTCAGAATATGAACAGATGTTAGATTGTTAGGCAAACTGGCCCTTGGGTCAACGAGAAGATACATCGTACAATATTGCATACAACATTGCCAGCAATTATTATATAATTGCAGCATGTCTATCTGTAATTTGTTGCACGAAATGTTGCAAAATACATGTAGGATGGCATTGAAAATGCTAGCAATATAGTGTGCAATGTTGCACCATGTGCCCACCATGTGTCTGTACTGAACGTCATCAAATTTGCATATTGGGATTTCAAAGTGTGTAGAATATAACATTAATGTGATCTTTTGAGGGCATAATGGTTTATTTAGGCCCAATGAAGGTTATTTATGCCCGAGCCCATTAAGTGATATTTATAAAACGAGAGGCCGTGTTGTATCGATGGATATAGATACGAGGCGAATCCGAGTATCTATATACCCGATACAACACGGCATCGAGTTTTATTAATGACTTCTAAAACCCAACATTCATTCAGTTAAACTGATATTTAATAATTTCCGATGGAAAAAATTAAAGAAAATCACAAATTTGTAGGTAAGAGATGACTGTTACACTGCGATCATGCGCATTGAACACCACAACTCGTCCCACATTTGAAAGACTGAGATATTGTAGGTGTCAGAAGGAACCGAGTAATATTATTCCAAAAATGCCTATGTGAAGGTCAGTGATGCGATACTAAAACTGAAACCATTGCATACAGGCCTGTGTTTCAGGTAGTCAGTTCTAGAACTGATTAATGAAACATGAGTGTTCTATCACTTTTAGTTATAACACTCATGTTTATGCATGAGTGTTATGTTTATGCATGAGTGTTATGTTTATGCATGAGTGTTATGTTTATGCATGAGTGTTATGTTTATGCATGAGTGTTATGTTTATGCATGAGTGTTATGTTTATGCATGAGTGTCATGTTTATGCATGAGTGTCATGTTTATGCATGAGTGTCATGTTTATGCATGAGTGTTATGTTTATGCATGAGTGTTATGTTTATGCATGAGTGTTATGTTTATGCATGAGTGTTATGTTTATGCATGAGTGTTATGTTTATGCATGAGTGTTATGTTTATGCATGAGTGTTATGTTTATGCATGAGTGTTATGTTTATGCATGAGTGTTATGTTTATGCATGAGTGTTATGTTTATGCATGAGTGTTATGTTTATGCATGAGTGTTATGTTTATGCATGAGTGTTATGTTTATGCATGAGTGTTATGTTTATGCATGAGTGTCATGTTTATGCATGAGTGTTATGTTTATGCATGAGTGTTATGTTTATGCATGAGTGTTATGTTTATGCATGAGTGTTATGTTTATGCATGAGTGTTATGTTTATGCATGAGTGTTATGTTTATGCATGAGTGTTATGTTTATGCATGAGTGTTATGTTTATGCATGAGTGTTATGTTTATGCATGAGTGTTATGTTTATGCATGAGTGTCATGTTTATGCATGAGTGTTATGTTTATGCATGAGTGTTATGTTTATGCATGAGTGTTATGTTTATGCATGAGTGTCATGTTTATGCATGAGTGTCATGTTTTTATGCATGAGTGTTATGTTTATGCATGAGTGTTATGTTTATGCATGAGTGTTATGTTTATGCATGAGTGTTATGTTTATGCATGAGTGTTATGTTTATGCATGAGTGTTATGTTTATGCATGAGTGTTATGTTTATGCATGAGTGTTATGTTTATGCATGAGTGTTATGTTTATGCATGAGTGTTATAACTAAAAGTGATAGAACACTCATGTTTTATTAATCAGCTCTATAACTAAAACCTGGCAGGTCTGTATGGGGGTATAAAGGTCCATGCAACTGACCAAATGGTCAGCTCATTGGCCTAATAGCTCATGAATTATTAATGAGTTTTAGAAGGGGGTATAAAGGTACGTGCACGTGACCAAATGGACAGCTCCCATTGGCCTAATAGCTCATGAATTATTAATGAGTTTTAGATATCATTTAAATTTCCTAAGCCCTAAATTATCAAGGATTTAGTTCAAAAGAAAGTCGAAATCTATCGAGAAGTGACTCAACTCAACTTCACCCATCTTGGTGACGTCACGTAAACCTGCGGCAAATTCAGCTAATTTGCATAACCCATCATTCGCGCGCATGTTATATTGACATCTATAATGCCCTCGGCCCTCTGTTTTCCTGACTTTTCAAATGGTTTTCTTACAGAATCTACAAAGAAATTGTGAGTGATTTATGCCCTCTAAATCCTTGATCATTTAGGATACCGTGTAAATAAAAAACACTTCAATTTACTGACGTTTGGGACGGTAGTCCTTCGTTGGAGTAAAACAACCAATTATAGTGATGATACACGCATTTCTTATTAAGAACAAAGCTATAGTCTGCGTAGCAAGCGTTTTTTAGGCCGCGCGGAATAGTTTTCGTTTTTTGGCCGCGCGAAAGTTGGGGCGAGAGCAAAAAGGGAAAGGAGGGGGAGGGGGAAGGGCTCTCGCCCCAACTTTCGCGCGGACAAAAAACGAAAACTCTTCCGCGCGGAAAAAACGAAAACTTCCGCGCGGCCTAAAAAACGCTTGCTACGCAAGCTAACAAGGCTATGGTTCTGGAAAGAAAGCAGTGAAATAGGGTTGGGTGAAAACACACAGTTTGAATGTTCATATGTTGCTTTATTTCAATAACTGCATAATGCTTTGCGAATAGTCTTTCAGACTAATATATTCTAATACTAGAGTAATTAGAGTGATTTTCCTCAGACCGTGAAACAGTTTCTACGTAGTTAGTGTATAATAGATTGCAATAGAGTGATTGCAATGAACCACGGCATGAAATAGAAATTAGATGTTAGTTTGTAATAGTCAAATAGTCACAAAAGAAAACAATGGAAATAAAGTCTACTAGTGTCTATTAGTCTACTAACTATTTCACGGGTTTATTGCAATCACTCTATTGCAATCACTCTAGTCAAATAGACACAAATTAAAGAAAACAATGGAATTAGGGTCTGCTAATGTCTATTAGCTTAGTATCTATTTCACGGTTTGAGGAAAATTACTCTAATCATAGGTGATGTTTACTTAAGTAAACAAGTTACTCAACCTTGGTAGGTCAGAAAACTAGTGTTTGTTGAGTGGTTAATCTTAGTTTTCTGATGTGTACCTTGGTAAAGTGTAAACACGGCATGAGATAGAATGTGACGTCATCATGCAAACGTCCATTGATTTTGTGAAAACCAAAGTATAGACTAGAACTATTGTAGGTTTTGATAAACTAGTTAGCATCGTAGAATACTCTTACTATCTAATATCTCTATGTGGTCATAGTTTGAGGCTACGACGATTACGATAATTAATATCAATCTTGTAGAGAACGTAGCCGGAGCAGGGCGAGGGAAGAGAGAAAGCGAAGAGTTTTGTAAGCGATCCCTCCATTTCTCTCTCCTCTCCCTGTCCGTTCCAGCTTTGTAGGTAAAAGAACACGCCCCTATAAGGGGTGGACCATTAGAAATGTTGGGGGGATGACGATTCCCCAAAACAATTCCTGCAGAGAAACACAGGTAGAAAAAATATTCGTGCCTAAAAATGTTTTACCCTCCCCTCCCCCCAAAAAGGTATCTAATGGTCCACCCCTAAACTAAACTAGCAGGGAAAGGTTTTGAACAACCAATTTGCTAACTATTCTTTCAACCTGCGCACTTCAAATACTTTTATAACTTAATATCTAACACCTTTTAGAATTATAAAATAATATCTGAAATAGAAAACATTTTCAAAATGAAAAACAAATTTGAATTCTAGTTTGGCCTAACCAATTCCATTTCATTGGAATATAGAAATGTAGCCACGTCCATAATTATATGTACAACTATTATATATACATTGCCTATACTTACTATACAATTGAAAATTCCAAAATATACATAAAATTGCAGCATATTGCATCCTGAGTTAATCAATATAATGCGGTCTAATAGTCTAAGGGCACTTTCCATTTGGCAGAACTGACTGGACTTTCCGACCAGTTCTTAAATGGAACACGTCAGTTCTGGGAACTGGTTCAGATAGTTCTCAGAACTGACACATTCCATTTAAGGTGGTTCCCGCATAATGAATGACCGGTTTGCCGTATTTATTTAACTCGCTCGCTCCGCGTCAATATTGCTTGGATTTTATTTTGCTTAACACAAATACTAATTCAACTATTCTGCCTTTCGACGGTGTATTCAAAATTATCATTGTAAGCCGCGTTTGTGAATGCCAGCTGATATTCAAACGACACTATTTTCACTAAAACTGCTGCTAAGCATTATTCCCAAGTACGATTTTTTTTAAACTTCGTGAACGGCCTTTTAAGGTCCCTAGTAATGTTCTGACGAGGTAAGAAAAAAATTGTTCGAGCCGAAATCACGTAACAACCGATTTGTCCAAATTTTGACAACAAAAATATGAATTGATGATTTCGGCTCGATCAATTTCCTTCTTACTTCGTCAGAACATTACTAGGGACCTTAAAAGGTCGTTCACGAAGTTTAAAAAAAATCGTACTTGGGAATAACGCTTGGCAGCAGTTTTAGTGAAAATAGTGTCGTTTGAATATCAGCTGGCATTCACAAACGCGGCTTACAATGATAATTTTGAATAAACCTTCCAAAAGCAGAATAGTTGAATTAGTATTTGTGTTAAGCATAATAAAATCCAAGCAATATTGACGCGGAGCGAGCGAGTTAAAAAAATACGGCAAACCGGTCATTCATTATGCTGGAACCACCTTAAGAACCGGTTGATCAGACCAGTCAGTTCTGCCAAATGGAAAGCGCCCTAACTCACAGTTTCCCAAAAACACTTAGGGGGTACCTGAGAGGAAGATTATTTGTATATGAGCCAAGCTCCCGTTCACTGTCGGTGTTTAGTGTACTAATGTACATACTATACTCTACACTACATTTTATACAATCCAAAAATACTCTAAAACTCAGGTTTTATGAATGAGATCAGCGCTAACTGTATGGTCTTGTACCACCTGTCACGTGACTTTTTAAATTTTCACCCAAGACAAACGAAAATATCATAACTAGAAAGAGCATACTAAAGTTAGTAAAAGTTGAACATTTCAATGGAATCAAGCAAATAAGACAAAAGTTAAAGGCTTTCAAAGTTTTCCGCTTTTCGTTTGTCTTGGGTGAATATTTAAAAAGTCACGTGATAGTTGACACAAGCTCATTCTAGTCATTTCAGTTTTAATCTGGCACTGAACTAGTAGATAATTCACTATACATCTGTTACAAAGCTGCTACACGTGTCTTGTCGTTCTAACGTCGGCCTTGAGCCGCTTTCTTTGGGTAATTCCATTGTTCCCGTCCGACTTCCGGGTAAATGGATACTGCTCTGCGATTGGTCCAAATCACGTCGTTGCCAAACTCGACCAGGCATCGATTCTCCCTCTGGTTTTTCGATTTGAGAATCACTCATTCCCTCAGCTTGGTCACCCTGTGTGTTTCGTATCAAATAATGAGTACCGTGAAATAATGTACTATATTTAGAGTACGTTTGGTCTACCTGTGGTGTGTTTCTATGGTATTCCACAGTAAACTGTCCATCTATTGGTCCATACGCGTGTACATCACCTTCGTCTCCAAAAAGGCCGTGGTAGGCTGGGGGCGGCTCCTCGTCATCCGAATCCGTATTCGAACCAAGAAGATGACACACCTCGTGGTGCAGCTTGGGAAGGCTTTCGTAGGCATTCACACGATTATGTTCAGCATCTACTTTGGGCGTTGGGAACATATTAGGGGATGCCATCACTATGACAACATAATAATAACAAGTAAGTATTGCCATCGTGGGTTGCTGGCCAACAGAAAATCATAGTGAAATAATAAGATTATAAAACAACTTTTCAGTATATAAGGCGCTCTCTAAATGGATACATACATATATATACTTTATTTCAAGTGGGTGGCAAATTCAGTGAGTACAAACAAACAGGTTTCCAATTTGGCCCACAACAAAAATGATTTAGAAAAAAATAATTATATTCAATGAACTGACCCATGTATTACGAGAGCATAGAACGTGGAATAGCGATTACTAAAGCTTAATTAAAGATATGATTGGAAACATTTGTGTCCCAGTCTGATAGTGTCAATCATGGGAGTAGAACCGCCTGGGAGTGGAACCGTCTAGGAATATACCACCTGGGAGTGTCCCGCATGGGAGTGTACCGCCTGGGAGTCTACCACCTGGGAGTGTCCCGCCTGGGAGTGTACTGCCTGGGAGTGTACCACCTGGGAGTGTACCACCTGGGAGTGTACCACCTGGGAGTGTACCACCTGGGAGTGTACCATCTGGGAGTGTCCCGCCTGGAAGTGTACCACCTGGGAGTGTACCACCTGGGAGTGTCCCGCCTGGAAGTGTACCGCCTGGGAGTGTGCTGCCTGGGAGTGTACCGCCTGGGAGTGTACCACCTGGGAGTGTACCACCTGGGAGTGTACCACCTGGGAGTGTCCCGCCTGGGAGTGTACCGCCTGGGAGTGTACCGCCTGGGAGTGTACCGCCTGGGAATGTACAATCTGGGAGTGTACCATCTAGGAGTGTACCACCAGGAAGTGTCCCGCCTGGGAGTGTACTGCCTGGGAGTCACTAGTGTACCATCTGGGAGTGTCCCACCTGGGAGTGTACTGCCTGGGAGTGTCCGCCTAGGAGTGTACCGCCTGGGACTCACTAGCGTACCACCTGGGAGTGTACCCCACCTGGGAGTATACCGCCTGGGAGTATACTGCATGGGAGTAAACCGCCTGGGAGTGTACCGCCTGGGAATGTACCGTCCGGGAGTGTACCATCTAGGAGTGTACCACCTGAGAGTGTCCCGCCTGGGAGTGTACCGCCTGGGAGTCACTAGTGTACCACCTAGGAGTGTCCCGCCTGGGAGTGTATTGCCTGGGAATGTCCTCCTGGGAGTGTACCATCTGGGAGTCACTAGTGTACCACCTGCAAGTGTCCCACCTGCAAGTTTCCCACCTGGGAGTGTCCCACCTGGGAGTGTCCCACCTGGGAGTGTACCACCTGGGAGTGTACCACCTGGGAGTGTACTACCTGGGAGTACTACCTGGGAGCGTACCACCTTGGAGTGTCCCACCAGGGAGTGAACCGCCTGGGAGTGTACCGCCTGGGAGTCACTAGTGTACCATCTGGGAGTGTCCCACCTGGGAGTGTACTGCCTGGGAGTGTCCGCCTAGGAGTGTACCGCCTGGGACTCACTAGCGTACCACCTGGGAGTGTACCCCACCTGGGAGTATACCGCCTGGGAGTATACTGCATGGGAGTAAACCGCCTGGGAGTGTACCGCCTGGGAATGTACCGTCCGGGAGTGTACCATCTAGGAGTGTACCACCTGAGAGTGTCCCGCCTGGGAGTGTACCGCCTGGGAGTCACTAGTGTACCACCTAGGAGTGTCCCGCCTGGGAGTGTATTGCCTGGGAATGTCCTCCTGGGAGTGTACCATCTGGAAGTCACTAGTGTACCACCTGCAAGTGTCCCACCTGCAAGTTTCCCACCTGGGAGTGTCCCACCTGGGAGTGTCCCACCTGGGAGTGTACCACCTGGGAGTGTACCACCTGGGAGTGTACTACCTGGGAGTACTACCTGGGAGCGTACCACCTTGGAGTGTCCCACCAGGGAGTGAACCGCCTGGGAGTGTACTTCCTGGGAGTGTACCGCCTGGGAGTGTGCCGCCAGGGAGTGTACCACCTGGGAGTGTACCACCTGGGAGTGTACCACCTGGGAGTGTACCACCTGGGAGTGTACCACCTGGTAGTGTACCATCTAGGAGTGTACCACTTGGGAGTGTCCCGCCTGGGAGTGTACTGCCTGGGAGTGTCCGCCTGGGAGTGTACCGTCTAGTAGACACTAGTGTACCACCTGGGAGTGTACCCCAGCTGGGAGTATACCGCCTGGGAGTATACTGCCTGGGAGTATACCGCCTGGGAGTGTACCGCCTGGGAATGTACCATCTGGGAGTGTACATTCTAGGAGTGTACCACCAGGAAGTGTCCCGCCTGGGAATGTACTGCCTGGGAGTCACTAGTGTACCACCTGGGAGTGTCCACCTGGGAGTGTACTGCCTGGGAGTGTCCGCCTAGGAGTGTACCATCTGGGAGTCGCTAGTGTACCACCTGGGAGTGTCCCACCTGTCCCACCTGGGAGTGTCCCACCTGGGAGTGTACTGCCTGGGAGTGTCCGCCTGGGAGTGTACCATCTGGGACTCACTAGTGTACCACCTGGGAGTGTCCGGCCTGGGAGTGTACTGCCTGGGAGTGTCCACCTGGGAGTGTACTGTCTGGGAGTCACTAGTGTACCACCTGTGAGTGTCCCGCCTGGGAGTGTACTGACTGGGAGTCTCCGCCTGGGAGTGTACCATCTGCGAGTCACTAGTGTACCACCTGGGAGTGTCCCGCCTAGGAGTGTCCCGCCTGGGAGTGTACTGCCTGGGAGTGTCCGCCTGGGAGTGTACCGTGTGGGAGTCACTAGTGTACCACCTGGGAGTGTCCCGCCTGGGAGTGTACTGCCTGGGAGTGTCCTCCTGGGAGTGTACCGTCTGGGAGACGCTAGTGTACCACCTGGGAGTGTCCCACCTGGGAGTGTCCCACCTGGGAGTGTACTGCCTGGGAGTGTCCGCCTGGGAGTGTACCGTCTGGGAGTCACTAGTGTACCACTTGGGAGTGTCCCACCTGGGAGTGTACTGCCTGGGAGTGTCCGCCTGGGAGTGTACCATCTGGGAGTCACTAGTGTACCACCTGGGAGTGTACCGCCTGGGAGTATACTGCCTGAGAGTGTCCGCCTGGGAGTGTACCATCTGGTAGTCACTAGTGTACCATCTGGGAGTGTCCCGCCTGGGAGTGTACTGCCTGGGAGTGTCCGCCTGGGAGTGTACTGCCTGGGAGTGTACCATCTAGGAGTGTAACAACTGGGAGTGTCCCACCTGGGAGTGTCCCACCTGGGAGTGTACTGCCTGTGAATGTCTGCCTGGGAGTGTACCATCTAGGAGTCACTAGTGTACTACCTGGGAGTGTACCCCACCTGGGAGTATACCGCCTGGGAGTATACCGCCTGGGAGTATACCGCCTGGGAATGTACCATCTGGGAGTGTACCATCTAGGAGTGTACCACCTGGGAGTGTCCCGACTGGGAGTGTACCGCCAGGGAGTCACTAGCGTACCACCTGGAAGTGTAACCCACCTAGTAGTATAACGCCTGGGAGTATACTGCCTGGGAGTATACTGCCTGGGAGTATACCGCCTGGGAGTGTACCGCCTGGGAATGTACCGTCTGGGAGTGTACCATCTAGGAGTGTACCACCTGGGAGTGTCCCGCCTGGGAGTGTACCGCCTGGGAGTCACTAGCGTACCACCTGGGAGTGTACCCCACCTGGGAGTATACCGCCTGGGAGTATACCGCCTGGGAGTATATCGCCTGGGAGTGTACCACCTGGGAATGTACCGCCTGGGAGTGTACCATCTAGGAGTGTACCACCTGGGAGTGTACCACCTGGGAGTGTCCCGCCTGGGAGTGTACCGCCTGGGAGTCACTAGTGTACCACCTAGGAGTGTCCCACCTGGGAGTGTCCCACCTGGGAGTGTCCCACCTGGGAGTGTCCCACTGGGAGTGTACTGCCTGGGAGTGTCCGCCTAGGAGTGTACCATCTGGGAGTCGCTAGTGTAACACCTGGGAGTGTCCCACCTGGAAGTGTCCCACCTGGGAGTGTACTGCCTGAGAGTGTCCGCCTGGGAGTGTACCGTCTGGGACTCACTAGTGTACCACCTCGGAGTGTCCGGCCTGGGAGTGTCCTGCCTGGGATTGTCCACGTGGGAGTGTACTGTCTAGGAGTCACTAGTGTACCACCTGGGAGTGTCCCGCCTGGGAGTGTACTGCCTGGGAGTGTCCGCCTGGGAGTGTACCATCTGGGAGTCACTAGTGTACCACCTGGGAGTGTCCCGCCTGGGAGTGTCCCGCCTGGGAGTGTCCCTCCTGGGAGTGTCCCGCCTGGGAGTGTACTGCCTGGGATTGTCCGCCTGGGAGTGTACCGCGTGGGAGTCACTAGTGTACCACCTGGGAGTGTCCCGCCTAGGAGTGTACTGCCTGGGAGTGTCCTCCTGGGAGTGTACCATCTGGGAGTATCCCACCTGGGAGTGTCCCACCTGGGAGTGTACTGCCTGGGAGTGTCCGCCTGGGAGTGTACCATCTGGGATTCACTAGTGTACCACCTGGGAGTGTCCCGCCTGGGAGTATACTGCCTGGGAGTGTACCGCCTGGGAGTCACTAGCGTACCACCTGGGAGTGTACCCCACCTGGGAGTATACCGCCTGGGAGTATACCGCCTGGGAGTATATCGCCTGGGAGTGTACCACCTGGGAATGTACCGCCTGGGAGTGTACCATCTAGGAGTGTACCACCTGGGAGTGTACCACCTGGGAGTGTCCCGCCTGGGAGTGTCCCGCCTGGGAGTGTACCGCCTGGGAGTGTACCGCCTGGGAGTCACTAGTGTACCACCTAGGAGTGCCCCGCCTGGGAGTCACTAGTGTACCACCTAGGAGTGCCCCGCCTGGGAGTGTACTGCCTGGGAGTGTCCCGCCTGGGAGTGTCCCGCCTGGGAGTGTACCGCCTGGGAGTCACTAGTGTACCACCTAGGAGTGCCCCGCCTGGGAGTGTACTGCCTGGGAATGTCCTCCTGGGAGTGTACCATCTGGGAGTCACTAGTGTAGCACCTGCAAGTGTCCCACCTGGGAGTGTCCCACCTGGGAGTGTCCCACCTGGGAGTGTCCCACCTGGGAGTGTACCACCTGGGAGTGTACCACCTGGGAGTGTACTACCTGGGAGTGTCCCACCTGAGAGTGTCCCACCTGGGAGTGTCCCACCTGGGAGTGTACCACCTGGGAGTGTACCACCTGGGAGTGTACCACCTGGGAGTGTACTACCTGGGAGTGTACCACCTGGGAGTGTCCCACCAGGGAGTGTCCCACCTGGGAGTGTACTGCCAGGGAGTGTCCGCCTGGGAGTGTACCATCTGGGAGTCACTAGTGTACCACCTGGGAGTGTCCCGCCTGGGAGTATACTGCCTGGGAGTGTACCGCCTGGGAGTCACTAGCGTACCACCTGGGAGTGTACCCCACCTGGGAGTATACCGCCTGGGAGTATACCGCCTGGGAGTATATCACCTGGGTGTGTACCACCTGGGAATGTACCGCCTGGGAGTGTACCATCTAGGAGTGTACCACCTGGGAGTGTACCACCTGGGAGTGTCCCGCCTGGGAGTGTCCCGCCTGGGAGTGTACCGCCTGGGAGTCACTAGTGTAACACCTAGGAGTGCCCCGCCTGGGAGTCACTAGTGTACCACCTAGGAGTGCCCCGCCTGGGAGTGTACTGCCTGGGAGTGTCCCGCCTGGGAGTGTCCCGCCTGGGAGTGTACCGCCTGGGAGTCACTAGTGTACCACCTAGGAGTGCCCCGCCTGGGAGTGTACTGCCTGGGAATGTCCTCCTGGGAGTGTACCATCTGGGAGTCACTAGTGTAGCACCTGCAAGTGTCCCACCTGGGAGTGTCTCACCTGGGAGTGTCCCACCTGGGAGTGTACCACCTGGGAGTGTACCACCTGGGAGTGTCCCACCAGGGAGTGTACCGCCTGGGAGTGTACTGCCTGGGAGTGTACCGCCTGGGAGTGTACCACCTGGGAGTGTACCACCTGGGAGTGTACCGCCTGGGAGTGTACCATCTAGGAGTGTACCACTTGGGAGTGTCCCGCCTGGGAGTGTACTGCCTGGGAGTGTCCGCCTGGGAGTGTACCGTCTAGGAAACACTCGTGTACCACCTGGGAGTGTACCCCACCTGGGAGTATACCGCCTGGGAGTATACTGCCTGGGAGTGTACCACCTGGGAGTGTACTACCTGGGAGTGTCCCACCTGGGAGTGTCCCACCTGGGAGTGTCCCACCTGGGAGTGTACCACCTGGGAGTGTACCACCTGGGAGTGTACTACCTGGGAGTGTACCACCTGGGAGTGTCCCACCAGGGAGTGTACCGCCTGGGAGTGTACTGCCTGGGAGTGTACCGCCTGGGAGTGTACCACCTGGGAGTGTACCACCTGGGAGTGTACCGCCTGGGAGTGTACCATCTAGGAGTGTACCGCTTGGGAGTGTACCGCCTGGGAGTGTACCGCCTGGGAGTGTACCGCCTGGGAGTGTACCGTCTGGGAACACTCGTGTACCACCTGGGAGTGTACCCCACCTGGGAGTATACCGCCTGGGAGTATACCTGCCTGGGAGTATACCGCCTGGGAGTGTACCGCCTGGGAGTGTACCATCTGGGAGTCACTAGTGTACCACCTGGGAGTGTCCCCCCTGGGAGTGTACTGCCTGGGATTGTCCGCCTGGGAGTGTACCGCGTGGGAGTCACTAGTGTATCACCTGGGAGTGTCCCGCCTAGGAGTGTACTGCCTGGGAGTGTCCCCTGGGAGTGTACCATCTGGGAGTATGGAGTGTCCCCTGGGAGTGTCCCACCTGGGAGTGTACTGCCTGGGGGAGTGTACCACCTGGGAGTGTACCACCTGGGAGTGTACCACCTGGGAGTGTCCCGCCTGGGAGTGTACCGCCTGGGAGTCACTAGTGTACCACCTAGGAGTGCCCCGCCTGGGAGTCACTAGTGTACCACCTGGAGTGTCCCGCCTGGGAGTGTACTGCCTGGGAGTGTCCCGCCTGGGAGTGTCCCGCCTGGGAGTGTCCCACCTGGGAGTCACTAGTGTACCACCTAGGAGTGTCCCCGCCTGGGAGTGTACCACCTGGGAATGTCCACCTGGGAGTGTACCATCTGGGAGTCACTAGTGTAGCACCTGGGAGTGTCCCACCTGGGAGTGTCCCACCTGGGAGTGTCCCACCTGGGAGTGTACCACCTGGGAGTGTACCACCTGGGAGTGTACCACCTGGGAGTGTACCACCTGGGAGTGTACCCACCTGGGAGTGTACCACCTGGGAGTGTACCACCTGGGAGTGTACCACCTGGGAGTGTACCACCTGGGAGTGTACCACCTGGGAGTGTACCACCTGGGAGTGTACCGCCTGGGAGTGTACCACCTGGGAGTGTACCACCTGGGAGTGTACCACCTGGGAGTGTACCACCTGGGAGTGTACCGCCTGGGAGTGTACCATCTAGGAGTGTACCACTTGGGAGTGTCCCGCCTGGGAGTGTACTGCCTGGGAGTGTCCGCCTGGGAGTGTACCGTCTAGGAAACACTCGTGTACCACCTGGGAGTGTACCCCACCTGGGAGTATACCGCCTGGGAGTATACTGCCTGGGAGTATACCGCCTGGGAGTGTACCGCCTGGGAGTGTACCATCTGGGAGTCACTAGTGTACCACCTGGGAGTGTACCGCCTGGGAGTGTACTGCCTGGGAGTGTACCGCCTGGGAGTGTACCGCCTGGGAGTGTACCATGTAGGAGTGTACCACCTGGGAGTGTACCGCCTGGGAGTGTACTGCCTGGGAGTGTCCCGCCTGGGAGTGTACCACGTACCTGGGAGTGTACCTACCCCCGCCTGGGTGTACCGCCAGTGTCCTGTACCACTGGGAGTCACTAGGAGTGCCTGCAAGTGTCCCACCTGGGAGTGTACTGCCTGGGAGTGTCCCCGCCTGGGAGTGTACCATCTGGGAGTGTACACTGGGAGTAGCACTACTGGTGTCCCCCCTGTGTGTCCCACCTGGGAGTGTCCACCTGGGAGTGTCCCACCTGGGAGTGTACCACCTGGGAGTGTACCACCTGGGAGTGTACTACCACCTGGGAGTGTCCCACCTGGGAGTGTCCCCTGGGAGTGTACTGGGAGTGTCCCACCTGGGAGTGTACCACCTGGGAGTGTACCACCTGGGAGTGTACTACCTGGGAGTGTACCACCTGGGAGTGTACCACCTTGGGAGTGTCCCGCCTGGGAGTGTACTGCCTGGGAGTACACTCCCAGGCGGACACTCCCAGTGCAGTGGCGGGAGTGTACCATCTAGGAGTGTACCACTCCTAGTGTCCCGCCTGGTACACTCCCAGGCGTACACTCCCAGTACACTCCCAGGTGGTACACTGGTACACTCCCAGGCGGTACACTCCCAGGCAGTACACTCCCAGGCGGTACACTCCCTGGTGGGACACCCAGGTGGTACCTCCCAGGTGGTACACTCCCAGGTGGTACACTCCCAGGTGGTACACTCCCCAGGTGGTACACTCCCAGGTCCTCCCAGGTGGGACACTCCCAGGTGGGACACTCCCAGGTGGGACACTCCCAGGTAGTACACTCCCAGGTGGTACACTCCCAGGTGGTACACTCCCAGGTGGGACACTCCCAGGTGAGACACTCCCAGGTGGGACACTTGCAGGTGGTACACTAGTGACTCCCAGATGGTACACTCCCAGGAGGACACTCCCAGGCAGTACACTCCCAGGCGGGGCACTCCTAGTGTGGGTACACTAGTGGACTCCCAGGTGGTACACTCCCAGGCGGGGCACTCCCAGGCTCCCAGGGACACTCCCAGGCGGGACACTCCCAGGCAGTACACTCCCAGGCGGGGCACTCCCAGGTGGTACACTCCTAGATGGTACACTCCCAGGCGGTACACTCCCAGGCGGACACTCCCAGGCAGTACACTCCCAGGCGGGACACTCCCAGGTGGTACACTAGTGACTTCCAGATGGTACACTCCCAGGCGGTACACTCCCAGGCGGTATACTCCCAGGCAGTATACTCCCAGGCGGTATACTCCCAGGTGGGGTACACTCCCAGGTGGTACACTAGTGTTTCCTAGACGGTACACTCCCAGGCGGACACTCCCAGGCAGTACACTCCCAGGCGGGACACTCCCAAGTGGTACACTCCTAGATGGTACACTCCCAGGCGGTACACTCCCAGGTGGTACACTCCCAGGTGGTACACTCCCAGGCGGTACACTCCCAGGCGTACACTCCCAGGCGGTACACTCCCAGGCAGTACACTCCCAGGTGGTACACTCCCAGGTAGTACACTCCCAGGTGGTACACTCCCAGGTGGTACACTCCCAGGTGGGACACTCCCAGGTGGGACACTCCCAGGTGGGACACTCCCAGGTAGTACACTCCCAGGTGGTACACTCCCAGGTGGGACACTCCACTCCCAGGTGGGACACTCCCAGGTGGTACACTCCCAGGTGGGACACTCCCAGGTGCTACACTCCCAGGTGGTACACTCCCAGGAGGACACTCCCAGGCAGTACACTCCCAGGCGGGGCACTCCTAGGTGGTACACTAGTGACTCCCAGGTGGTACACTCCCAGGCGGGACACTCCCAGGCGGGACACTCCCAGGCAGTACACTCCCAGGCGGGGCACTCCTAGGTGGTACACTCCCAGTGGTACACTCCCAGGCGGGGCACTCCTAGGTGGTACACTAGTGGTACCCTAGACGGTAGGCGGACACTCCCACACTCCCAGGCGGGGTACACTCCCAGGCGGTGGTACACTCCCCAGGTGGTACACTCCCAGGCGGTACACTCCCAGGCAGTACACTCCCAGGTAGTAGGTGGGACACTCCCAGGTGGGACACTCCCAGGTGGTACACTCCCAGGTGGTACACTCCCAGGTGGGACACTCCCAGGCACTCCCAGTACACTCCTAGGCGGGACACTCCCAGGTGATACACTAGTGACACTCCCACGCGGTACACTCCCAGGCGGACACTCCCAGTCCCAGGCAGTACACTCCCAGGCGGGACACTCCCAGGTGGTACACTAGGTGGTACTCCCAGATGGTACACTCCCAGGCGGTACACTCCCAGGCGGTATACTCCCAGGGTAGTATACTCCCAGGCGGTATACTTCCAGGTGGTACACTCCCAGGTGGTACAGGCGGTACGGTGGCGATATACTCCCAGGACGGGCGGTATACTCCCATTACCCCTAGGCGGTACACTCCCAGGCAGTACACTCCCAGGCGGGACACTCCCAAGTGGTACACTCCCAGATGGTACAGTGACTCCCAGGCGGTACACTCCCAGGTGGTACACTCCCCAGGCGGTACACTCCCAGGCGGTACACTCCCAGGCAGTACACTCCCAGGCGGTACACTCCCACTGGTGGGGTACACTCCCAGGTGGTACACTCCCAGGTAGTACACTCCCAGGTGGTACACTCCCCCAGGTGGTACACTCCCAGGTGGGACACTCCCAGGTGGGACACTCCCAGGTGGGACACTCCCAGGTAGTACACTCCCAGGTGGTACACTCCCAGGCAGTATACTCCCAGGCGGTATACTCCCAGGTGGGGTACACTCCCAGGTGGTACACGAGTGTTTCCTAGACGGTACACTCCCAGGCGGACACTCCCAGGCAGTACGCTCCCAGCGGGACACTCCCAAGTGGTACACTCCTAGATGGTACACTCCCAGGCGGTACACTCCCAGGTGGTACACTCCCAGGTGGTACACTCCCAGGCGGTACACTCCCAGGCAGTACACTCCCAGGCGGTACACTCCCTGGTGGGACACTCCCAGGTGGTACACTCCCAGGTGGTACACTCCCAGGTGGGACACTCCCAGGTGAGACACTCCCAGGTGGGACACTTGCAGGTGCTACACTAGTGACTCCCAGATGGTACACTCCCAGGAGGACATTCCCAGGCAGTACACTCCCAGGCGGGGCACTCCTAGGTGGTACACTAGTGACTCCCAGGCGGTACACTCCCAGGCGGGACACTCCCAGGCGGGACACTCCCAGGCAGTACACTCCCAGGCGGGGCACTCCTAGGTGGTACACTAGTGACTCCCAGGCGGGGCACTCCTAGGTGTTACACTAGTGACTCCCAGGCGGTACACTCCCAGGCGGGACACTCCCAGGCGGGACACTCCCAGGTGGTACACTCCCAGGTGGTACACTCCTAGATGGTACACTCCCAGGCGGTACATTCCCAGGTGGTACACACCCAGGTGATATACTCCCAGGCGGTATACTCCCAGGCGGTATACTCCCAGGTGGGGTACACTCCCAGGTGGTACGCTAGTGACTCCCAGGCGGTACACTCCCAGGCAGTATACTCCCAGGCGGGACACTCCCAGGTGGTACACTAGTGACTCCCAGATGGTACACTCCCAGGCGGACACTCCCTGGCAGTACACTCCCAGGTGGGACACTCCCTGGTGGGACACTCCCAGGTGGTACACTCCCAGGTAGTACACTCCCAGGTGGTACACTCCCAGGTCCTCCCAGGTGGTACACTCCCAGGTGGGACACTCCCAGGTGGGACACTCTCAGGTGGGACACTCCCAGGTAGTACACTCCCAGGTGGTACACTCCCAGGTGGTACACTCCCAGGTGGGACACTCCCAGGTGGGACACTCCCAGGTGGGACACTCCCAGGTGGGACACTTGCAGGTGCTACACTAGTGACTCCCAGATGGTACACTCCCAGGAGGACATTCCCAGGCAGTACACTCCCAGGCGGGGCACTCCTAGGTGGTACACTAGTGACTCCCAGGCGGTACACTCCCAGGCGGGACACTCCCAGGCGGGACACTCCCAGGCAGTACACTCCCAGGCGGGGCACTCCTAGGTGGTACACTAGTGACTCCCAGGCGGGGCACTCCTAGGTGGTACACTAGTGACTCCCAGGCGGTACACTCCCAGGCGGTACACTCCCAGGCGGGACACTCCCAGGCGGGACACTCCCAGGTGGTACACTCCCAGGTGGTACACTCCTAGATGGTACACTCCCAGGCGGTACATTCCCAGGTGGTACACTCCCAGGCGATATACTCCCAGGCGGTATACTCCCAGGCGGTATACTCCCAGGTGGGGTACACTCCCAGGTGGTACGCTAGTGACTCCCAGGCGGTACACTCCCAGGCAGTATACTCCCAGGCGGGACACTCCCAGGTGGTACACTAGTGAATCCCAGATGGTACACTCCCAGGCGGACACTCCCAGGCAGTACACTCCCAGGTGGGACACTCCCAGGTGGGATACTCCCAGATGGTACACTCCCAGGAGGACACTCCCAGGCAGTACACTCCTAGGCGGGACACTCCCAGGTGGTACACTAGTGACTCCCACGCGGTACACTCCCAGGCGGACAATCCCAGGCAGTACACTCCCAGGCGGGACACTCCCAGGAGGGACACTCCCAGGCGGGACACTCCCAGGCGGGACACTCCCAGGTGGTACACTAGTGACTCCCAGATGGTACACTCCCAGGCGGACACTCCCAGGCAGTACACTCCCAGGCGGGACACTCCCAGGTGGTACACTAGTGACTCCTAGACAGTACACTCCCACGTGGACAATCCCAGGCAGTACACTCCCAGGCCGGACACTCCCAGGTGGTACACTAGTGAGTCCCAGACGGTACACTCCCAGGCGGACACTCTCAGGCAGTACACTCCCAGGTGGGACACTTCCAGGTGGGACACTCCCAGGTGTTACACTAGCGACTCCCAGATGGTACACTCCTAGGCGGACACTCCCAGGCAGTACACTCCCAGGTGGGACACTCCCAGGTGGGACACTCCCAGTGGGACACTCCCAGGTGGGACACTCCTAGGTGGTACACTAGTGACTCCCAGGCGGTACACTCCCAGGCGGGACACTCCCAGGTGGTACACTCCCAGGTGGTACACTCCTAGATGGTACACTCCCAGGCGGTACATTCCCAGGTGGTACACTCCCAGGCGATATACTCCCAGGCGGTATACTCCCAGGCGGTATACTCCCAGGTGGGGTACACTCCCAGGTGGTACGCTAGTGACTCCCAGGCGGTACACTCCCAGGCGGGACACTCCCAGGTGGTACACTCCTAGATGGTACACTCCCAGACGGTACATTCCCAGGCGGTACACTCCCAGGCGGTATACTCCCAGGCAGTATACTCCCAGGCAGTATACTCCCAGGCGTTATACTACTAGGTGGGTTACACTTCCAGGTGGTACGCTAGTGACTCCCTGGCGGTACACTCCCAGTCGGGACACTCCCAGGTGGTACACTCCTAGATGGTACACTCCCAGATGGTACATTCCCAGGCGGTATACTCCCAGGCGGTATACTCCCAGGCGGTATACTCCCAGGTGGGGTACACTCCCAGGTAGTACACTAGTGACTCCTAGATGGTACACTCCCAGGCAGACATTCACAGGCAGTACACTCCCAGGTGGGACACTCCCAGGTGGGACACTCCCAGTTGTTACACTCCTAGATGGTACACTCCCAGGCAGTACACTCCCAGGCGGACACTCCCAGGCAGTACACTCCCAGGCGGGACACTCCCAGATGGTACACTAGTGACTACCAGATGGTACACTCCCAGGCGGACACTCTCAGGCAGTATACTCCCAGGCGGTACACTCCCAGGTGGTACACTAGTGACTCCCAGATGGTACACTCCCAGGCGGACACTCCCAGGCAGTACACTCCCAGGTGGGACACTCCCAAGTGGTACACTAGTGACTCCCAGACGGTACACTCCCAGGCGGACACTCCCAGGCAGTACACTCCCAGGTGGGACACTCCCAGGTGGGACACTCCCAGGTGGTACACTAGCGTCTCCCAGACGGTACACTCCCAGGAGGACACTCCCAGGCAGTACACTCCCAGGCGGGACACTCCCAGGTGGTACACTAGTGACTCCCACACGGTACACTCCCAGGCGGACACTCCCAGGCAGTACACTCCCAGGCGGGACACTCCTAGGCGGGACACTCCCAGGTGGTACACTAGTGACTCGCAGATGGTACACTCCCAGGCGGAGACTCCCAGTCAGTACACTCCCAGGCGGGACACTCACAGGTGGTACACTAGTGACTCCCAGACAGTACACTCCCAGGTGGACACTCCCAGGCAGTACACTCCCAGGCCGGACACTCCCAGGTGGTACACTAGTGAGTCCCAGATGGTACACTCCCAGGCGGACACTCCCAGGCAGTACACTCCCAGGTGGGACACTCCCAGGTGGGACACTCCCAGGTGGGACACTCCCAGGTGGTACACTAGCGACTCCCAGATGGTACACTCCTAGGCGGACACTCCCAGGCAGTACACTCCCAGGTGGGACACTCCCAGGTGGTACACTAGTGACTCCCAGGCAGTACATTCCCAGGCGGGACACTTCCTGGTGGTACACTCCTAGAATGTACACTCCCAGATGGTACATTCCCAGGCGGTACACTCCCAGGCGGTATACTCCCAGGCAGTATACTCCCAGGCGGTATACTCCCAGCTGGGGTACACTCCCAGGTGGTACACTAGTGTCTACTAGACGGTACACTCCCAGGCGGACACTCCCAGGCAGTACACTCCCAGGCGGGACACTCCCAAGTGGTACACTCCTAGATGGTACACTACCAGGTGGTACACTCCCAGGTGGTACACTCCCAGGTGGTACACTCCCAGGTGGTACACTCCCAGGTGGTACACTCCCTGGCGGCACACTCCCAGGCGGTACACTCCCAGGAAGTACACTCCCAGGCGGTTCACTCCCTGGTGGGACACTCCAAGGTGGTACGCTCCCAGGTAGTACTCCCAGGTAGTACACTCCCAGGTGGTACACTCCCAGGTGGTACACTCCCAGGTGGGACACTCCCAGGTGGGACACTCCCAGGTGGGAAACTTGCAGGTGGGACACTTGCAGGTGGTACACTAGTGACTTCCAGATGGTACACTCCCAGGAGGACATTCCCAGGCAATACACTCCCAGGCGGGACACTCCTAGGTGGTACACTAGTGACTCCCAGGCGGTACACTCCCAGGCGGGACACTCTCAGGTGGTACACTCCTAGATGGTACACTCCCGGACGGTACATTCCCAGGCGGTACACTCCCAGGCGGTTTACTCCCATGCAGTATACTCCCAGGCGGTATACTCCCAGGTGGGGTACACTCCCAGGTGGTACGCTAGTGAGTCCCAGGCGGTACACTCCTAGGCGGACACTCCCAGGCAGTACACTCCCAGGTGGGACACTCCCAGATGGTACACTAGTGACTCCCAGGCGGTACACTCCCAGGCGGTTCACTCCCTGGTGGGACACTCCAAGGTGGTACGCTCCCAGGTAGTACTCCCAGGTAGTACACTCCCAGGTGGTACACTCCCAGGTGGTACACTCCCAGGTGGGACACTGCCAGGTGGGACACTCCCAGGTGGGAAACTTGCAGGTGGGACACTTGCAGGTGGTACACTAGTGACTCCCAGATGGTACACTCCCAGGAGGACATTCCCAGGCAATACACTCCCAGGCGGGACACTCCTAGGTGGTACACTAGTGACTCCCAGGCGGTACACTCCCAGGCGGGACACTCTCAGGTGGTACACTCCTAGATGGTACACTCCCGGACGGTACATTCCCAGGCGGTACACTCCCAGGCGGTTTACTCCCATGCAGTATACTCCCAGGCGGTATACTCCCAGGTGGGGTACACTCCCAGGTGGTACGCTAGTGAGTCCCAGGCGGTACACTCCTAGGCGGACACTCCCAGGCAGTACACTCCCAGGTGGGACACTCCCAGATGGTACACTAGTGACTCCCAGGCAGTACACTCCCAGGCGGGACACTTCCTGGTGGTACACTCCTAGATGGTACACTCCCAGATTGTACATTCCCAGGCGGTACACTCCCAGGCGGTACACTCCCAGGCGGTACACTCCCAGGCGGTACACTCCCAGGCGGGACACTCCCAGGTGGTACACTCCCAGGTGGTACACTCCCAGGTGGTACACTCCCAGGCGGTACACTCCCAGGCAGCACACTCCCAGGCGGTACACTTCCAGGCGGGACACTCCCAGGTGGTACACTCCCAGGTGGTACACTTCCAGGCGGGACACTCCCAGATGGTACACTCCCAGGTGGTACACTCCCAGGTGGTACACTCCCAGGTGGTACACTCCCAGGTGGTACACTCCCAGGCAGTACACTCCCAGGCGGGACACTCCCAGGTGGTAGACTCCCAGGCGGTACACTCCCATGCGGGACACTCCCAGGTGGTATATTCCTAGACGGTTCCACTCCCAGGCGGTTCTACTCCCATGATTGACACTATCAGACTGGGACACAAATGTTTCCAATCATATCTTTAATTAAGCTTTAGTAATCGCTATTCCACGTTCTATGCTCTCGTAATACATGGGTCAGTTCATTGAATATAATTATTTTTTTCTAAATCATTTTTGTTGTGGGCCAAATTGGAAACCTGTTTGTTTGTACTCACTGAATTTGCCACCCACTTGAAATAAAGTATATATATGTATGTATCCATTTAGAGAGCGCCTTATATACTGAAAAGTTGTTTTATAATCTTATTATTTCACTATGATTTTCTGTTGGCCAGCAACCCACGATGGCAATACTTACTTGTTATTATTATGTTGTCATAGTGATGGCATCCCTAATATGTTCCCAACGCCCAAAGTAGATGCTGAACATAATCGTGTGAATGCCTACGAAAGCCTTCCCAAGCTGCACCACGAGGTGTGTCATCTTCTTGGTTCGAATACGGATTCGGATGACGAGGAGCCGCCCCCAGCCTACCACGGCCTTTTTGGAGACGAAGGTGATGTACACGCGTATGGACCAATAGATGGACAGTTTACTGTGGAATACCATAGAAACACACCACAGGTAGACCAAACGTACTCTAAATATAGTACATTATTTCACGGTACTCATTATTTGATACGAAACACACAGGGTGACCAAGCTGAGGGAATGAGTGATTCTCAAATCGAAAAACCAGAGGGAGAATCGATGCCTGGTCGAGTTTGGCAACGACGTGATTTGGACCAATCGCAGAGCAGTATCCATTTACCCGGAAGTCGGACGGGAACAATGGAATTACCCAAAGAAAGCGGCTCAAGGCCGACGTTAGAACGACAAGACACGTGTAGCAGCTTTGTAACAGATGTATAGTGAATTATCTACTAGTTCAGTGCCAGATTAAAACTGAAATGACTAGAATGAGCTTGTGTCAACTATCACGTGACTTTTTAAATATTCACCCAAGACAAACGAAAAGCGGGAAACTTTGAAAGCCTTTAACTTTTGTCTTATTTGCTTGATTCCATTGAAATGTTCAACTTTTACTAACTTTAGTATGCTCTTTCTAGTTATGATATTTTCGTTTGTCTTGGGTGAAAATTTAAAAAGTCACGTGACAGGTGGTACAAGACCATACAGTTAGCGCTGATCTCATTCATAAAACCTGAGTTTTAGAGTATTTTTGGATTGTATAAAATGTAGTGTAGAGTATAGTATGTACATTAGTACACTAAACACCGACAGTGAACGGGAGCTTGGCTCATATACACAAATAATCTTCCTCTCAGGTACCCCCTAAGTGTTTTTGGGAAACTGTGAGTTAGGGCGCTTTCCATTTGGCAGAACTGACTGGTCTGATCAACCGGTTCTTAAGGTGGTTCCAGCATAATGAATGACCGGTTTGCCGTATTTTTTAACTCGCTCGCTCCGCGTCAATATTGCTTGGATTTTATTATGCTTAACACAAATACTAATTCAACTATTCTGCTTTTGGAAGGTTTATTCAAAATTATCATTGTAAGCCGCGTTTGTGAATGCCAGCTGATATTCAAACGACACTATTTTCACTAAAACTGCTGCCAAGCGTTATTCCCAAGTACGATTTTTTTTTAAACTTCGTGAACGACCTTTTAAGGTCCCTAGTAATGTTCTGACGAAGTAAGAAGGAAATTGATCGAGCCGAAATCATCAATTCATATTTTTGTTGTCAAAATTTGGACAAATCGGTTGTTACGTGATTTCGGCTCGAACAATTTTTTTCTTACCTCGTCAGAACATTACTAGGGACCTTAAAAGGCCGTTCACGAAGTTTAAAAAAAATCGTACTTGGGAATAATGCTTAGCAGCAGTTTTAGTGAAAATAGTGTCGTTTGAATATCAGCTGGCATTCACAAACGCGGCTTACAATGATAATTTTGAATACACCGTCGAAAGGCAGAATAGTTGAATTAGTATTTGTGTTAAGCAAAATAAAATCCAAGCAATATTGACGCGGAGCGAGCGAGTTAAATAAATACGGCAAACCGGTCATTCATTATGCGGGAACCACCTTAAATGGAATGTGTCAGTTCTGAGAACTATCTGAACCAGTTCCCAGAACTGACGTGTTCCATTTAAGAACTGGTCGGAAAGTCCAGTCAGTTCTGCCAAATGGAAAGTGCCCTTAGACTATTAGACCGCATTATATTGATTAACTCAGGATGCAATATGCTGCAATTTTATGTATATTTTGGAATTTTCAATTGTATAGTAAGTATAGGCAATGTATATATAATAGTTGTACATATAATTATGGACGTGGCTACATTTCTATATTCCAATGAAATGGAATTGGTTAGGCCAAACTAGAATTCAAATTTGTTTTTTTCATTTTGAAAATGTTTTTCTATTTCAGATATTATTTTATAATTCTAAAAGGTGTTAGATATTAAGTTATAAAAGTATTTGAAGTGCGCAGGTTGAAAGAATAGTTAGCAAATTGGTTGTTCAAAACCTTTCCCTGCTAGTTTAGTTTAGGGGTGGACCATTAGATACCTTTTTGGGGGGAGGGGAGGGTAAAACATTTTTAGGCACGAATATTTTTTCTACCTGTGTTTCTCTGCAGGAATTGTTTTGGGGAATCGTCATCCCCCCAACATTTCTAATGGTCCACCCCTTATAGGGGCGTGTTCTTTTACCTACAAAGCTGGAACGGACAGGGAGAGGAGAGAGAAATGGAGGGATCGCTTACAAAACTCTTCGCTTTCTCTCTCTTCCCTCGCCCTGCTCCGGCTACGTTCTCTACAAGATTGATATTAATTATCGTAATCGTCGTAGCCTCAAACTATGACCACATAGAGATATTAGATAGTAAGAGTATTCTACGATGCTAACTAGTTTATCAAAACCTACAATAGTTCTAGTCTATACTTTGGTTTTCACAAAATCAATGGACGTTTGCATGATGACGTCACATTCTATCTCATGCCGTGTTTACACTTTACCAAGGTACACATCAGAAAACTAAGATTAACCACTCAACAAACACTAGTTTTCTGACCTACCAAGGTTGAGTAACTTGTTTACTTAAGTAAACATCACCTATGATTAGAGTAATTTTCCTCAAACCGTGAAATAGATACTAAGCTAATAGACATTAGCAGACCCTAATTCCATTGTTTTCTTTAATTTGTGTCTATTTGACTAGAGTGATTGCAATAGAGTGATTGCAATAAACCCGTGAAATAGTTAGTAGACTAATAGACACTAGTAGACTTTATTTCCATTGTTTTCTTTTGTGACTATTTGACTATTACAAACTAACATCTAATTTCTATTTCATGCCGTGGTTCATTGCAATCACTCTATTGCAATCTATTATACACTAACTACGTAGAAACTGTTTCACGGTCTGAGGAAAATCACTCTAATTACTCTAGTATTAGAATATATTAGTCTGAAAGACTATTCGCAAAGCATTATGCAGTTATTGAAATAAAGCAACATATGAACATTCAAACTGTGTGTTTTCACCCAACCCTATTTCACTGCTTTCTTTCCAGAACCATAGCCTTGTTAGCTTGCGTAGCAAGCGTTTTTTAGGCCGCGCGGAAGTTTTCGTTTTTTCCGCGCGGAAGAGTTTTCGTTTTTTGTCCGCGCGAAAGTTGGGGCGAGAGCCCTTCCCCCTCCCCCTCCTTTCCCTTTTTGCTCTCGCCCCAACTTTCGCGCGGCCAAAAAAACGAAAACTATTCCGCGCGGCCTAAAAACGCTTGCTACGCAGACTATAGCTTTGTTCTTAATAAGAAATGCGTGTATCATCACTATAATTGGTTGTTTTACTCCAACGAAGGACTACCGTCCCAAAACGTCAGTAATTGAAGTGTTTTTTATTTACACGGTATCCTAAATGATCAAGGATTTAGAGGGCATAAATCACTCACAATTTCTTTGTAGATTCTGTAAGAAAACCATTTGAAAAGTCAGGAAAACAGAGGGCCGAGGGCATTATAGATGTCAATATAACATGCGCGCGAATGATGGGTTTATGCAAATTAGCTGAATTTGCCGCAGGTTTACGTGACGTCACCAAGATGGGTGAAGTTGAGTTGAGTCACTTCTCGATAGATTTCGAACTTTCTTTTGAACTAAATCCTTGGGATTTAATTTAGGGCTTAGGAAATTTAAATGATATCTAAAACTCATTAATAATTCATGAGCTATTAGGCCAATGGGAGCTGTCCATTTGGTCAC